>JARHVA010002750.1:670000-707500 GCA_037957365.1 Torreya grandis
GTAGGTGAAAAGTATCCATTGAAGCACATGAATTTTATGTTTAAATATGATATAGTAATTTTTTATGATATTTTACATTAATTATAATATATTTTAATCATATCCTTAGGAGTGAAAAGTCATGTTCATCATGACTATGTTTTGAGCTACATTGACTGCTTCATGTGTGAAAGGGAAAGAGATGTGTTTGAGACCTCATGAAAAGAGGTGATGCATAAAATTTAAATATTTTTATTTTTGGATACCTAAATTAAATATTAAAAAAATAATATAAATAGATAGGTTAGGTGTGTGAACCATGTAAGACAAAAAGGCTTGTCTAGCTGTGCTGAGACTGTGAGAAATAGGTTTGAGGAATTGGTCTATAATACAAATGAATGAAATTAGAAAAAGTAATATAAATAGTATATTTCTATCTAATAATGGTATATTAAATTTTAAACTAGTTATAATTTATTTTATTTTTTATTTAGGTGTTATATTGTTATGTTTTCATGACTATATATTTGCAATGGTTGGCTTCTCTGAGCGAGCTTCTTGAAAAGAAGGGTTATTGATTGCAGAGGTTGAGTTAAAGACTCATGTTGAATTAATGATGAATATGAGGTAATTTAATTTCCATAAATATTATTTTTTTATCATGTTTGAGTGTAAAAAGTGTGTTTTTTTGTTCAGTATCCTTGACTAAGTTTTTGTATGCATAAGTAGTTCTGAGTAACAAACTCATAGGAGTGTGTTGAGGCATATTGGCCTAAATGGTAATGTATAATTTAATTGAAATTTTTTATAAGCTAAATAATGTTAAATTAATTTTATTTTAAGTCATTTTCATTTGATAAAATTGACTGTGTTCCTTATTTGTTCAAAGCAATGTTTTCTTGTGTATGAAGACCTAACTATGAATAGTGAAATTGAAGAGGTCCAAGGGGTGAGTGGACCCTCAAAGAGATATGAGACATATGTGATGATTTATAATATCTATTTAAATTTTATATGAAGTTTTAAAACCATTATATAATTATTATTGTTTTCACTTGTATCTAAGTGGTAACGTGTGCATGGGTAGACCTAATTACAATAGGTCTCCATTAGGCCTATTTGTGTTTTTGGGATAATGAAGAATGGTTGAAAAAATAAATGAATTATCACATGGATTTAATGTTTTTTAAGGTTTTATTAAATTATAATCAAAGTATATAAAATTTTATATCTGACCAAAGAGTTTATGATCAATTTTCATATATATAAACAAGGCTAATTAGGCTGAAATGGACTAGTTGAGAGTGTGTGAATTGAATAAAAGGAAAGAACCTTTGAAAGATAAGGATAAGGTAATTGAGGAACATAAAATGTTAAATATTATATTTAATTTTTGTTTTATCAAGTTTATATAGGTGGACACATAGGTCATTGGACCTAATGATCCTAAAAGAGGCATACTGGGTGAAGGAGCCTAAGTGTCTCGTATGAGGTAGAGAGGAAATTTTTTTGGTGTTAGAGGAAAATAATTACATCATCAGGTATGTTAGAAATAATATTATATGTGGATATAATTTTGGATGTGATTTAGTTTGTGCTTAATTATCTAAGGGGTTGTATCCTCCTTACTAGTTGGTGCTAGCTAAAGGTCTAGTGGGTGTTGGACTAAATTGAGGTGTGGGTGCTCCTTGATCAGTTGGTGCTAGTATAAATTGAATATTTTAATTATATGATAGTATTCCATGTTATTCTTTTAGTGGGGTTTATCCCCTAATAGGGTTTACCACATAATCTTTTATGTTATGTTATGATGTGCTCTTATGGTTTTTTCTCTATGCATTATTTGATCTTATATGAATGTATGCTTCATGGAATGGTTTTTGAATTTAATTTAAATTATTTCTCTACTAATTAACCCCCCTCTTATTAGATAATTTAAAATTTTGGTATCATAAATACACCTTTTATAGGAGGCTTGATATCCTACAAGTGATCCTAAGTATCTTAAAGTGTGATAAGGACAATGTTCATCTTGTTTATAGTGACAAGCCATTAGTGAAACAAATATAAATATTAATCCGCCCTTATTAGTAATTAATTCCAATAGCATCCATAAAGCCATAAATTCAAAAATATCAATCTTAAGGCCTCCCATACCTCTTTACTGCCCCTTCCTTCTAAATATTTATGAGGTTATTTATGGATTAATTATACAAAGTTGGATTAATTCATGGCCACACATCTTGATCTCAAGATGGATGGTCATGGTTTCTTTTGATCAAATTCAAAAATATATAATAGGAGGGATAAGACCACCATTTTTAAGCTTCATTTATGTAAAATTATTATGAAAAATTATCTCCACAAGCCATTTTGTTTGGTATTTATTATTATTAATTTTCAATATGATAGCTTCATTGATAGGCATAATATTAATTTCATATCATGAGCCTCATTTCATTGGTGAGCAAGAGATGATGGATGAGCTTTGCCTTGCATCATTTATGAAGACTTCATCACCAAATAAAAGGGGAAAATAAAATTTTGAGATGCATTAGGATGATGGAATGTTATTTGAAAGGTATTATGTATGTGATTTATTTCAATAGCTCTTAATTATCATTTTACAAACCCCATCAAAGGAGAAGACTTATCTTGTTATGTTGTTATGTATTTTTCTTGATTTTTCATGAGTAATTCTTGATCTAAACATATTTGGATTCCACAAAATACGTTCTTATTGAGCACATTATTATTTTCTCTCTCTAGAGCAATGCTATCCTTTTTTTTTTAATTTCAATCTCTCAAACTTTTTCCCTCATTCTGGAAATATTTTAGTGTGAAACTTTTCTCAGGATTGATTAGTTCCTAAGCACCCATCTTTGACCCTAGATTTGGGTGTGTTCAAAGTGTGTCACTCATTTTTTTGATTGTATCCTTCCCCTTCCCCCCTTCCTTGGGTCCCATTACATTATAATTATATTTTGATAATTGAGAATCAATGCATGCAAATAGTATCTCTTATGGATTTAATCTGTCCCATGGGTTAATCTCACTTTCTCTCTTTTTTAGAGAGTCCATCCTTATATTTCATCCTTTTATGTCCTCTCAAGGGGGAATCATAGGTTGTTTCATTTCCAATTTCTTATTGAAAACTCTTTTCTTTGAAAATACATTATTTCACTTGAATGTCTTGCCATGCCTTCTCAAATAGGGGTAAAATGTAGACATCCAATTCCTAACACCATTGTGTTAAAAAAATAATCTGACTCAAAATTTGTGTAAACACACAAATTGGGCCAAAATCAATTAAATGCACTAAATAGTTCTATCTTGTCATATACAAGTGCCAATTTAGGCGAATGTATCCCTACATAGGGCAATGTATTTTATGTGATTATTAAATTTTATCAAATCATTTTGAGTAAAAATGACAAAAATGTAATTTGACCCTCTGAACCATTGAATTCCTCTAATTATGAAGCACATGACATGTGCATGTGTTAGTTCATGTTGATAATGTCCTAAATGGGATATTGTTTCATACACAACTAACATCTTCCTCTAATTCCATTTCAATAAAATTATGACCCAGTAATATGACATTCTAACTAGTTTGATTAATAATATGTAACCAATTTCCAAATAATTGCTTAAAATTTTATTAATATCACTTAGGAAAATTAATCCAAATTAAATGCTTATGTGGAAAATCCATGGAATTTATTGAATATCTTTTAATTGGAAATTGATTCTCAATATGTGCATCATTAAATGACATCATCAATGGGGTGGAATTCATAAGCCATAAATGTAACAAATATCAATCTTAAGGCCTCCCATGCCTCTTTAATTCCCTTTAATTCCAAATATTCATGATGTTATTTATGGATTAATTATTTAAAATTGGATTAATTCAAGGCCACACATCCTGATCTCAAGATGGATGATCATGGTTGATCCTGATCAAATTTAAAAATCAATAAATAAGAGGGCCAAGACCAAAATTTTAAAGCTTCATTTATGTAAAATTATTATGCAAAATTATCTCCACAATAAATTTTTATGTGGTGTTTATTATTCTTAATTTACAATAGGATAGCTTCATTTATAGGCATAACATTGATTTCATATCATGAGCCTAGTTTCATTGGTGAGTAAGAGATGATGGAGGAGTTTTGCCTTGTATCATTTAAAAAGACTTGAGAACCAAATCAAAGGGGAAAATCACATTTTGATCCACATTGGGATGATGGGATGCTATTGGGAAGGTATTGTGTATGCAATTTTTTTCAATAGCTTTTAATTGTCATTTTCCAAACCATGTTGAAGGAGAAGTCTCAGCTTGTTATGTTCTTATGCATTTTTATTGATTTTCATGACTAATGTTTGATATAACCATATTTGGATTCCATATTTATATATTATGGCTTATATATAGAGATGGAATCCAAAGATGGTTAGATGAAGCATTAGTCATGAAACTCAAGAAAAATTCATAATAACATAACAAGCTAATCCCTCTCCTTCGATGGGGTTTGGAAAATAAAAATTAAGAGATATTTAAATAAATAACATACACAATACCTTCCCACTAGCATTAAATCATCCTAATTCAGGTCAAAACATGATTTTACCCTTTGATTTGGTGTTCAAATCTTCATCAATGATGCAAGGCAAAGTTCCTCCATCATCTCTTGCTCACCAATGAAACTAGGCTCATTATATGAAATCAATGTCATGTATATCAATGGAGCTATCCTATTATTAAAAATTAAGCATAATAAATAACACACACAAATGGCTTGTGGAGAGAATTCTACATAATAAATTTACACAAATGAAGATTAAAAATGGTGGTCTTGGCCCTCTTATTTATAGATGTTTTAATTTGATTAGGATCATAATTAAGTGTCCATATTGAGATCAATATGTGTGGCCATGAATTAATCCAATTTTGTATAATTAATTCATAAATAACCTTAGGAATATTTAGAAGGAAGGGCTATTAAACAGGTATGAGAGGCCTTAATCTTATGGAATATGGATGCCACCCCATTGATGATGTCATTTGATGATGAAAATATTTAGAATCAGTTTCCAACTAAAATATATTCAATAAATTCCATGGATTTTCCACTTAAGTTCTTAATTTGGATTAATTTTCTCAAGTGAGATTAATTTATTTAGAAATTGGTTACACACAATTAATGAAATTGGTCAAAATCTCATATTATTGGGTAATAATTTAGTAGAGAGTAATTATAAGATAATTTTAGATGCATATAATCCAACACCTCATTTAGGACAATGTTGACACAAAATAACACATGCACATGTTGTGTACTTTTGAATTCAAGGAAAAGAGTAACATAGAGCACCAAAATGCATTTTTGTCATTTTGACTTGAAAGAATTTGAGAAAATTTAATAATAACATAAAATGAATTACCCTAATTAGGGATACATTAGCCTAAACCAACACTTGTATACAACAAGCTCAAGCTATTTATCATGTTTAAGTGATTTTAGTCTAATTTGTGTGTTTTCACAAATTCGAGTAAGATTGATAATTTTAACATAATAGTGTTAAGAATAGGATGTATACATTCTACTCTTATTTGATAAGGTGTAGAAAGACATTCAAGTGAAGCAACATATTTTAAAATAAAAGAGTTATCTAGAAGAAATTGGAAGATAATGACCCATGATGCCTCAAGAGGTCATACTAGGATGAAAGAGAATGATGGACTCTTGAAAAGAGAGGGAAAGTGAGATTAACCCATAGAACAAATTAAATTTAAATGAGTTAATATTTACATGTGTTGATTCTCACTGATAATAATATAATGGGCCACAAGGATGGGGGGAATGGGAAAGATACAATATAAACATATAAGTGACACACTTTGAATACACCCAAAGATAGAGTGAACTATGTGTACTTAGGAATTGATCAATCTTGAGATAAGTTGCACACAAAAATATTACCAAACTATAGAGCTTGGAATTATAAGGAATAGGACAATGTTTCTTGAGAGAAAGGAAATAATAATGTTCCCCTATATACTCGATTTGATTAGTTCGTAAATCAATTTTTCCCTAGTAGGGGTGATTTTAATCACTGATAATTAACTATGCCCTAGTAGGGCTGATTTAGATTTATGACTATTTCAAATGTTATTGCCCATGTAGGGAAAATTAGAAATAAAATATTAAAGATATAACCTAATTCATAGATTAAGGATTAGTGGGAAAAAATATAGAGGTAATGGTCTAATGACTAAAATAGTCATAAGAAACCAAGCATATGAGTATGCACAAAGTGATGAAAGAGATGAATAGAAGAATAAATATGTTTGAGCTGACCTGAGATATGTCATGTATCAAGTGTTACCTACATAGTCTAGATGGACCTCAATCCAATGTAGTTCACCTAGAATAAGGAAAAATGGAATGAGGAATGAAGAATAGAACTAAAATGGACCACACTATATGATTAGACTCATAATGTATGTCAAGAGATGCATGTCTTATGTAGAGTGTGGTGTGAGGTAAGCTTTTAGTACCTAGTTTCATTGGTACATGAGAGATATAATATTTAGAGCTATATTGATTTTGAGACTTGGATACAAAGACCATGGTGTTTGATATAATAGAATGAAATTATGCAACATAAATATGAGTGACTTATAATGTCATTGTATTTCAATTGCATAGATCTAATTCAAATGTGAATATTTATAACTAAGGATAATAATAAAAATTACCAATACCAGAGTTGAAACTATTTACATTTTAAAAAAAACAAAGAAAAAGAATACATAAATGAACCTACCTCAAAATTGAGATATGAATAATCAAGATTTAAGTTAGAATAATGTATAAAAATAAATTAAGAACAACTTGATGAACAACATGAAACAAGATATAGATAATCAAGATCCATGTCTACTTTCAAGATGATCATGGAAAATAAAATAGATAAATAGATAAAATAAGAATTAAAAAAACCATGAGAAAGAAGAAGAAATAAAAAAGAAAGAGAAAGGAATAAATGAAGAGAAGGAAAGCATTTAAAAAACACCAATAAAAATTAAATAAACACACACAAATAAGATTTAGTCATAATGTTAGTGTAGTTTAAAAACAATTATTCAGGCATGTGGAGTAGAGGTGTTACTTTTTACAAAAATTTAATAATAATAAGGACACAAAGGTGCCCCCAAGTGATCAAGAAACAACACAGAAGAAAAATGGGGGAAAAATATGAAAAGGAAGGGGGTGGCTAAGTTGAATCTAGATGTACAAGACAAGTGGACATTGCTTACATATTTTCATGGATGCTATATCCAACATGAACTTTAGGTCAAACGTAGTTCTCCTAGGAAATTTGATGGAATAAAAGTGATGAGAAGAAGAAATGATTGATGTTTTAGAAGAAAAGGGGTAATGAACTCAAAAAATGACAAGATAATTCAAATGATTGATTACAAATTGGCAAGAGCATGGGATGATTAAAATAAACAAAAGGGAAATATAATGTTTGTGTTATATTTGTCGATAATTTTATAATGTTTTTGTTTATTTGGGATAAGAAATAAAAATGAATTATTAAAAAAATGTCCAAAGAACTACCTAGCTAAGGAAATGCATGTCCATAGGTAAGAGTTCAAACAATAGCTAAACCATCTACAATGGGTGATCATGGATATAAATAATGGAAAAGAGAACCAACTAATTAAGGAGATGCTCATCCAAGAGTATAAGTTCCAATAACAACTAAAACCAATTACAATGGTACATGATCACAAATCAATGAGATTGAGATCATGTTAAGGCAATGATGCCTACCAAACAATAATAAAATAATAATAGAATAGTATGCAGTGGAAGATAAATTTGAAGAACCATTTAGTAGGTAAAAATCCTAAGCTAAAGATGTATCTGTATTCACATGTGTATAGAAGAAGCTAAAAAATACTATCCATTTTGAATTATTTTATAGAACTAGCATTAAATTTGTTCAAAATACATATGAGTCATAATTAGAATCATAATTTGTCAAGGGATAAAAGATGTACAAGTTACAATGGCCAAGGGTATAAAAAATAATATGTTTCTAAATAGAATGGTCTAGAATGAATATGATCCAAAAGAGGATGGTCTAGGGTGGGATAAAATGAGTCCAGAGTGCCAACAGTGTAAAACTTTCACTATCCTAAGTCATGAAAAGAATATGGTTCACATAAGAATAGTAGAGGGTAAGTTAAAAAAAATATGGTCCATGAAAGGATGGTCCAAGGTAGGTTAGAACAAAATAAATATAGTCCATCATGGGATGGTCTAGGGTAGGTTAACACAAAATGAATATAGTCCATCATGAGATGATCTAGGGTATAATGATAAGATAAACTAACTTTAGCACAAGTTTCCCCCAAGTAAGGGGTATTTTAGAGAATGGTTCAAATGGATATCAAGCATAGAACCACTTGAGATGCACAATATTCATAGGCTCTAAAAGTTCTTCACCACCCAAAGTGGTTGGTCGATATGCCCCTGATCCATAGTTTGTTATGATCACATATGGGCCAAGTCAATTGGGTAGGAACTTTCTATTTTTATTTCATTAAACATTTGTGTTCTTTTAGTTCTATTTCAAGACCAAACCACCAATCTCAAACTCCTGATGGAAAATGTGCTTATTTTAGATTCTCCATAATCTATTCTAATAGGCTTGCAAGTTTTCTAGGGCAGCCAAATGTTTACCATCAATAAGTTCTAGTTTTTGCAACCTTGAGACTCTATAATCCTCATTATCTTAAATATTATCCAAAGATACTTGTAATGAAGGAAACTCAATCTCAATTAGGATAATAACTTATGTGCCAAAAACAAGGGAGTATGGAGTGGCTCCTATGGGGGTTTGATGATTGGTACGATAAGCCCAAAAGGCTAAAACTATTTTATAAGTGCCAATTATGGCCAATGTCATTGACAATATTCTTAAGTATGACCATAATGGTTTTTTTTCATGCCTTGGCTTATCTAATGCCTTATAGGTTATATGGTGTGGATTTGTTATGCTTGATTTTAAATTTTTCACAAAGTTCTTTAACATCTTTGTTTCTAAAGGGTCCACCATTTTCAGATATAATGCATGTTGAGATGCCATACCAATAGATGATATGGTAATTTATAAACATGGTAATCTACTTCTTGATGATTTATGTGAGAGGAATCACCTCGATCCACTTAGTAAAATACTTGGTAGTAGTTGAAATATGTCTATGTCCATCTAAATATGTTAGATTTATTTTCTTGATGAGATCAAGGTGCCAAGTATAAAATGGCCATGGTGTAGTGATTGGATGTAGTGTTAAGGAAGGTATGTGTGTCAAGTTTCCATATTATTGATAGGTAACACAATTACATAATTTTAAGCATCTATCTCCATTTTTGACCAATAATAACCTATTTCGAGGAGATTTTCCTCTAAGACTACACCATTAGTGTGTACCCCATATATTCCTTCATGAACCTCCTTAAGTCCTAACTTAGATTCTCTTAAAAATAAAAAAAATTATCATTCCATTGTATCCTTGGTGATAAAGCATGTTTCTCAAGATGTTATTATGGGTTACATGGTGAAGGAAAAGTTTTTTATGATTGTTAGAAAGGTTAGGTGGAAAAACATGATCATGAAAGTAATTATAAAAATCTTAGAACCAAGGTAATTTAGGTGGGGGATTGGGACCAACAATAGTACATATCCTTTAGAAATTTAGAAAGACATGTGTGGTTTGAAGATGTTTTTTAATAATAAATTGATAATCTTTATCACTGCTTTCAATCTATATCATGGATCCAATTATTTCCATTACATTGGTAGATCTATTATTGGCCATTGGTATTTGTTCAAACTATATATATTTAAAATAAGGCTTTAGATTATCCATAATGAGCTTTTAAGGTATAATATTATCATCTCTAGTTTGATACTGATTAGTGGTTTGATTAATAATCGATTAGGAATCACCATAGATTGTTAAATGTTGGATATCCCACTATAAGGCAAGATGAAGTATTGAAATAAGGGCCTCATGCTTGGCCATATTGTTGGTACAATGAAAATTAATGTGGAATGCCTTGGGAATTAAATACCCTTATGGTGTAATCAACAAAAAATTGGCTCTATATCTATGATAAGTGAAACAACCATCAAAATATAGTTTTCATTGTTTAGGATCATGATACACTTATTCCATTACCATGATAGAATCAACTGGAAAGTTGAATCTAAGCAGTTGAGTATCTATAATAGGGGCTTATACAAGTTGATCAAAAATAACCTATACCTTCATATATTTATAATTTTTATACTCAACATCAAAATCACTTCAAATCATGACCCATTAGGTCATGTAGCCTGTGAGAGCTACTTTGGATAATAAAAATTTGAAAGGATCCACTTTAGTGATAACAATGGTTTTATTGTTCAACATATAATGTTATAACTTTTGGGATAAACACCACATATAAAAATGCCTTCTTAATAGGTGTATAATTGTGTTCATAAGCCACCAGTGTGTGACTTAAATAATAGACTACTCATTCTTTACCTTGATCATTATGTTGGGCCAAAAGTGCCCCCAGTGCATGTTTTGTTGCTGAAATGTAAAGAAGTAGTGGTTGTCTAGGTGTTGGTGGTCTAAAAATTGGTGGGTTAGCCAAATATGTAATGATATTTGTAAATGCTAATTTACAATATTTGTCCCATTTAAATGTGACCCCTTTCTTTAATAGATGTTTAAATGGGTGGAACTTATCTACTAGTTGAGAAATGAAGCTACAAATAGACTAAATCTTTCCTTGTAGGCTTTGGAGTTGTTTTATATTTGAAGGTGGAGGCATTTCTAAAATGGCTTGACTTTAGTAGGGTTAAATTCAATCTATCTTTATGATATAATAAACCCTATAAATTTTCTTCAAGTGATGCCAAAGACACACTTATTGGGATTCAGATGGACCTTATACTCATGAAGTCTCTCAAAGATTCTCTATAAAACATCAAGATGTTCATCACAAGTTCTTAATTTTTGTAGGATATCATCAACATAGTCCTTAATAATATTGCGCATTATGTCATGGAAGATGATGATCATAAACACTGATAATTGGTTTCCACATTTTTCAAGCCAAATGGCATGACTTGGTAATAGAATATTCCCCATAAAGTGGTGAATGTAATCTTGTGTTGATATTCTTGAGCTATCTTGATCTGATTGTATCTATAAAATACATCCATAAGGGATAACATCTCATACCCAATAATATAATTGATGATCATGTCAATGTTGGGTAGAGGAAAATAATCCTTAGGGCATGTTTTGTTGATATCTCTAAAATCACTACAAAGATGTATAGCTTTTAAATTTTTGATGACTAGAACTATGTTCAATATATATTTAGAATCATCTAGTGGTCTAATGAACACTATTCTTAATAACTTCTCCAATTTGATTTTTACCATTAGAGTGATGCATGGATGTATCATCTTCAATTTTTATTTGATTGGCTTGGTATCTAGATGAACAAAAAGTTCATGCATAATCAAGTGAGGGTCTAAGCTTGGCATATTTGAATATGCCCATGCAAAAATTTCAATAAAATCCTTAAAAATGGATATAATGTGTTCTCATTCTACTTCAGTAAGGTAAGAACCAAGGTAAACAATTTTGGGATCATCATATGTTCTTTAGTTCACTTCAACAATGTTTTTTATAAGAAGTGTAAAACCATCTTCAATAATAGTAGGCAATGTATGATCATGATCTGCTTCTACTACAATTTATTGTTTTTTCTCCCAAAGATTTGGATAATGTGATGAATCTAAATCCACCAAATTAGGTAATGGCCAACTAGCAAAAATCTCAGGAAAGTGAAGAGAAAGATGATTAAAGACATGTTGTTTTGACATGATGATAGTACTAACATAGAGCTAGGACTTGATGGGCCTTGTACATCCTTAGGGATGAGTAACCTTTCTCATCCAAGAGTGATTTAAATAGGTTTTCACTCAAGGTATTTTCTTTTCTTTACTTTTTCCTTGACCAATGAGTTCCTTAAAGAGGTCTTCACCTAAACATCTTGATGTTTGATCTTTTTCATGACCAAGAAAGTTTACCTACTCTCCAAAGTAGGTAGAATTATTCAATGAAAAATTAAATCCTTGTTTATTATCAACAATGGTAAATTCATCTCTAAGGCCAATATACTTTGTAATTGATTCTTCATTCTATAATTCATCAAGCTATATAACCAAATTTTGTTGGTCCCAATCAATGAGTTTAGGATGGCAAAGGTATAGGGAATAATGAGGTGTTAATTTAATAATGTCATTAGAATCAAATAAATCCATGTCAACAAATTCATCAAAAAGGCTATAATGGGATGCTATGTCATTACTAGGAGTTTCATTACTAGTGAATATAGAATAATCACTATCAAAAGTCATGAGGTCACCCCTAGGTGATATAAATCAAAGACCATGATTTAAATTAGGTATACTAATTGATAAAGGTTTTAGGAACCCTTGCACTCGTGGGCCAAGGCCTTTTCTTGTATAATCAAAATTTTCCATGATCTGATTATGGATAAGATATTTTAGATTCTAAAAACAATCATCAATGCCATCCGAATATAACTAGTCTCTGTTAATGAAAGCCTCTTGATCCTATTTTGGTTAAGTAGTGGTACAAATACCATTAGTGGTTTCTTTATTTCTTTCTTTCGTTTACAAAATAATTTTGGTTTTTTAATAATTTAAAAAGGTTTAGGTTTACCAAATTATTCGGGATACTTTGGTAACTTATCAATATAAAAGGCATCTTTAAGATGATATTTGGAAATGCCCAAGTATTCTATAACAACCTATTTTACAAAAGTTAAACAAAATAGATTAGTAAAAGTAGATGTAAGGTCACTAGGGTTGATATAATTGGATTTTGGTAGATGTGAAACTATTTCCTTTTCTTCTTTGTAATGAAATTAGAACCATTATAATACTTATAATTATAGAAATTGGCCTCTAAATGTTTGTAATACTGGTAAGGCTATAGATTGTTAGGAATAGTTACCTTGATCCCATCATGGGGAACTTAAGGCACTAATGCAAGGTAGATGGAATGTCCTATAATTATGTATCCAAGAATGACCAAGAAGTATGTTATAAGGAAACTTAATATCCATAATATGTAACAATGTGTGATGGGAAATAGACACAAAAATGATTGATAAATAAATAGTACCATAATACTCCCTATCAACATTGTCATAAGCCTTTATGGTGATCATCTCTGGCCAAATGTATTCTTTAGTGTAGCCTAATCTCTTTACTAGTTTGAGGGATACTATGGTCATCCCTAAACCATTATCCATAAGAAGCTACTTGATCGTATTGATTTCAATGACTATTTTAGTATACAAGGGGTTATTATGGCTTGAACTAAGATTGGACATGTATTTTTGATCAAATGTGAGCTATTGAAATGAAGACAAATGTTCAACTAATGTTTGGAACTATTTAGGATTAATATCATTGGGAATAGTGGATTATTGCAAAAGGTTTTTCAAAATAGTTCTATGGACTTAAGATGCACGCAAGAGGTCTAAAATAGAAATTTGCATAAGTGTTTTACTCAGTTGGTTTGATAGACCATAAGGATTTTTAATAGTAGGATGAGATGGTTTATCTTTGGCTAGCACAATGTTTGTATTTGGATCTAAAGGCACAATGTTCCTGTTGGGTTCAATATTAGAAGAGAAAGGCAAATGGCCATGAAAGGTAACTTGTGAACATCTAATTATGATTATGTAATATAGAGTTGGAAAGGATACATTATAATTAAAAGATGAAGGAAAAGGGACTTGGACAATTATTCATGGGAATCTAGTTCCATTCGACCAATTTCAAATTGATGAGGAGATATTATAATTAGAGGAAGGATGGGGTCCAAAAATGGTAACCCATGCAAATGGAGGAAAAATAGAATTATGTGAACTCAATGTGGCATTACCTAAGGGAGAGGATTTTGACTATATAATAATGGGTCTATTATTATGATGAGTACGTGATGGTTCATAGGATTTAATAATGACAATATCAATGTGGATTGAAAAATTGCATCCCATAGTATTGTTGTAGTCGTAAGGCATGTTGTTGTAACCCACGTTATTAGCATGGGTATTATGATCTTGATTATGATCATGTTGATTATGATATTGACCTTTATTCTAATTTTTCCATTGATTTTATCCTTGGTTCTGATTTTACCTTGGTTGTTATTGATTATGTTGAGGAAATGGATCTTTGTAGATTCCCATATCCTGATTAGTGTATTATGGAACAAGCTTGATTTCAAATTCACCACTCTCAATCAAATATTAAATAAGGTGCTGAAACTAAATACAATGATAAGCACCATGAGAAAAAACATGATGGAAGTTGCAAAATTCATTTTTCCAATACCAATCTAGCTTTGGTTGATCTATAGGAAATGGCCTCAGTATAGGCCATACAATCAAGTTAGTTACTATAAGGTTTTGGAAAATAGATTTAATAGGTTCTTCAAGTTTACTGAAGACTCTAAAATTGTTATAAATACCCTTCATGGAGGGACTCTTTTCAAAAATTTCGGTGGATTAGGTGAAGCTAATTACACATTTATATTCAATAGGTCCTATACCCTTTGTACATGTCTTGATTTAGTTATTCTATTTACAACCATGTTCTTGTTCTTATTCAAGATCTGTTTATTTTTTGAAATAGTTTGACTAGGATATTGGGTATAATTTGATTTTTGGCCCTATGAATAATTCTTGACAAGGCCTTTGGTAATAAGTGCCTTCTCAATCTACACACCCTTGTCTATGATTTATTAAAATGTCTTTGCATAATCAAGCCATAAAATGTGTATGACCTCAAGATGTAAATTCTATGAAAATATTTCTACTAACTATTTTTCTATAAAATTATGCTAAAAGTGACCATCTAATGCTCTCCATCTCTATATATATGCCATTAAGATTTATTCATCTTGTTTTTTGGTTTTGCACAAGTCAACAATGGTAAATTCATGTTCAATTTTGTATGAGAAGTGGTTCACAATTTTTTTAGATAGGCCAATCTAATATGTAACCAATCCCTTGGGTAATTTAAGAATCCAATCTAAATCTTGTCCCATTAAACTTCATGAAAACAAACAAAGCAAATAAATGCTACTGTAAGCCACCTCTTGGCATAACACAAAAAATGCTTGAATGTGTTCATGAGGGTCACCCTTTACTTTATATTTGTTGAATTTAGGTGCATCAAAATGAGGTAGAAAGGGGAATCGGAGAATACTCAAATTAAATGGATATGGGTAGATCTCATCAAATTTGTAATTATTTATTATGTTTCTTATCTCCAATCATGACATAATTTATTTCATGGAATTCCACTCTTGCATATTTGGTTCATTGGTGGGTATAATATAATTATGTTGGGGTGGTATGCACCCCTATTGCATGGATTTTTTTTATGGATATACACCCTATGATGTATGGATTTTTTTTTGTTTACTCCTTGAGTTGAGTAAGTGAACCATTGATTTCTAGATTGATGAACATTCCTTGAAGTTAGTTTCCATGAGTTATAAGTTTTCTATTTATTTTTTGTAGTTAGTGGTCTATTCACCAATGTATGTGTTGGTTGAGACAAACTAGCCAAATTATTTTGAATAATTTCCTCAATATGCACTGAATGTTTTGGTCCTTAGTTTTGTGAAGAAATAAGAGGTTCTTGATGATTAAAAAATGTGTGCTCCAAGTATACTAAAGCATGTTGCAAAATCTCTAGAGACTTATGTTATTTAATTAATACATCTTGATCCATTATAGGTATGTTCTCAAATAACATGTTTTGCATTTTTCCAACCACATTGCCTTATTCTTTAGAAGTGTCATCACATATTGAAGTAGTAACTAAATATTTTATAAAGTATGCAATAAGTTGGTCTGCATATCATTGACTTATCTTTTTGATCTTGGTGATAATATCATGATCATTATGTTTTAACTATATAAGCACTTATTTTAATTTACTAAAATAAGCAATGTTTTTTTTAATATGTGAGAGGGATTGTTTTCATTGTTGTTCTTAAACACAAACATAGGTATTCTATTATTCCATAAGAAATTTTGATGGTAATCTAACACCTGATTCAATCAACCTTCGAGTGTTTAGTCTTTGTCTTCTAGGGTTTTATATTTAAATTAGTCTTCTTCCAATATTATAGTCATGGGAATGTCTTCAAATACCATGGAATTGTCCTATCCATCATAATAATGCTTCTCCTCATAGGTATGGCCATTAGAGACCCCACTACGAGTGTACCTTTGTGTCATGTCTAAAAGAGGTTGTTCCCTATGCTTGATAATATTTGGAAAATGTTTTGAAAAAAATTAAAAAAGTGTGTTTTGATTTCTCTAAATAAATTACAAGGTAATAAAGATACTATAATAAAAATGAGGTGGTATAGTACCACACAATTAGAAGAGATGGTTCACAAAATTACTCAACCTTAGGTAGGCTTGAAATTGTTTAAATTAGAAGATGGTATGATAACTCAAAAACCTAAGTGTAAATTAGTACACCAAATATAGATTTAGAGATTAGGAAATACTATAAATTCTAGTTTAAATTTGATGAGTTGATACTATAAAACTATAAGAAATTCCTTCAGATTAGGAAGGTAACAATGCAAGATAAGAAACTCAAGATGTGAAAACATGCAATAATTCTTAAGTATAAACCTAAAACCAAATAGGTAGCAAAATTCCATGACATGGTAATAGGAGGTAGAATAAAAATTTGTTCTAGATCTTAGATCATAAAAGACACACTATATGACCTAATTTCAAAATGATCAGATGATGATGAGTCTATAAATGACCTTCAACCAAAATAGGAAATCATACACAAGTTAACTCAAACCAAGTTTAAATGGTTAAACCAATTAACATGTTGGCATAGAACTTATAAAGGTTAGATTATAAATTTTAATTAAAAAGTTAAGGACTTATATATTTATATAAAATGGTTTAGACTCAAATGGGTAGCATAAAAATGTTGCCTAGATAACACAAATATAATGTTTAAGATGAAGTTTTGAACAAGGCAAAAGATTATTTGGATTTGACTAGTGTAATGCCTCCTTGTTAAAATAAAATGGTGAACAACAAATTTTATTGGTTGTGATGTGTTTTGTTAACAAATAAATTTTAAACTAAATTAAGACCATGTAATTAAAGGATTAAAATACCAAAATACAACTAAGTAAATTATCCTAATCCCTAAACTGACAAGGTTGCTTTGTATTGTTAAAATTCATCTATATACTTTTTATTGGGAGGATTTTAGGTGTTAATTCAAAAATAAAATTGCATGACATAGTAGGGTTTTAACACCCCCATTATCCCAAGAGATTTTATAGTGATACACAATTTAAGACTACTCACCTTACATCAACAATATGTCTATAGGAAGTGGGGTTATTCTAAAACCTAACTTTTTGATTGTGTAGATGGTCCCAAGTGTGATTAACACTAGATATGCCTCACATAAATTTGGCTCATATCAATTAACTTAAAATGAAAAGGTATATTCCTTTGCATAGTGATTACATCCATGTGTTGCTTAGTGGAATCCCCTAGTTAACCAAAATTGGCATGGCTTTTCATTATGAAAGGAGAGGTTAGCCACTCAACCTAATATCTTTCATAGTATATGTGCCCTCATTTTAATACCCCACCATAGAGCGAGGTTGAAATAATGCTGAGAGATGAAACCCTAGGTCAAATCTTCCCTAAAGATCTTGTGAAGAAGCTATGAACTACCGTCCACAAGCCAAGTTGCATAAAATAAATGATTTAAGTGAAAAGACATTATAATTTCTAAACCATATGGGTTTTTTGGAGAGCCTATATAACATTATTTTTATGCCTGAGACAAAGTCACAATATTATAATGAAAAGGCATTTTTGGTCACCCAAGTTCCCTAAAGGGGATGGGGGGAGATCATACACACACTCTTCATTTTTCATAAATTACAACCAAGTAATAGATGATATTGCATAAAATATCACACTTTTTAAAACTTAGCAATTTAAGTGAGTGTTAGTTTTAATCACCAAAGTGAAGTGTTTGACAAAGTTCTTAGCCCCTTAGCCTTAATTTCAAACTTTGAAAAACTTCATAGAACAATTTAACTTAAAAACATCTAGGTTTATTTTAAACACTAAAGGGAAGGTTCAAAACTTAATCATGATCAAATTTGCCACTTTTACACATGTGTGAACTAAAAATTTTAAAGGGTTTCCTTTTAATTTCAATCATAATTGATAAATAAACAAGCAAGTTTTTAAAACTTACTCTCGGGTTCTCTATTTGTATTACATAGAGTTTGATTTCTATTAAAAGTGATGGATGCTAGTTACAACAAGACTGATGCCAGTCATAAAATAACTAATGCCAGTTGATAAAGATTGATGTTGGTTACCTATGAACCCTTAGGCAAAAAACATTTTTCATAATAATACTTGCATCCCAAGTTAGGATAAAATCTCCAGCAAAGCTCTAGATCATGCAAATAATGTTCAAATAGAGACATAAAAACTAAAATGAGAATCTATAATTTTGAGTATTGATCTAAAAACTCAATTTTTCTCCATGTTTTTCCTACAATAGAACCAATTATGGTTATCTAGGATTGATTTTGATTACTTAAAACTAATATCGGTCATTATATGACTTGTGTATCAACAAAAAATCCAAAAACATGAAAAAAAATTGATTTTGAGAGATTTTTGTAGTAATTTTTGGATAATCTAAGAATGATAAAGTAATATCTTTGCTTGAATGGGATGATTAGTCCCACTAGGCATGACAAGATGTATATTTCGAATCTAAAGATGGTTAGATCAAGAATTAGTCATGAAAAGTCAAGAAAACTGCATAAGAACATAAC
The DNA here is from genome assembly GCA_037957365.1 of Torreya grandis. Taxonomy (NCBI): domain Eukaryota; kingdom Viridiplantae; phylum Streptophyta; class Pinopsida; order Cupressales; family Taxaceae; genus Torreya; species Torreya grandis. The sequence goes on from JARHVA010002750.1 coordinate 689,049, forward strand.
AAGCTAAGCCTTCTCCTTTGATGAGGTTTAGAAAATAACAATTAAGAGCTATTTAAAGAACACACATACATAATAAATTCCTAAAATCATCCCATCATCCCAATATGGATAAAAACATGATTTTCCCCTTTGATTTGGTGTTCAAGTCTTTGTCAATGATGCAAGGTAAAAATCCTCCATCATCTCTTGCTCACCAATGAAACTAAGATCACAATATGAAATCAATGTTATGCCTATCATTGAATCTATCCTATTGCAAATTATGTATAAGAAAAACCACACACAAATTACTTATGGATAGAATTATGCATAATAAGTTTACACAAATGAAGCTAAAAAATGATGATATTGGCCTTCTTATTTATATATTTTTGAATTTGATCAGGATCAACCATGACCATCCATCTTGAGATCAATATGTGTGTCCATGAATTAATCCAAATTTTTATAATTAATCTATAAATACCCTTATGAATATTTGGAAGGAAGGTGCATTAAAAAGGCATGGGAGGCCTTAAGCTTGATATTTTTTACATTTATTTTATGTATACCACCCCATTGATGATGTCATTTGATGATGTAGATATTAGTAATGAATTTAAAACTAAAATATATTCAATAAATTTCATGGATTTTCCACTTAATCTCTTAATTTGGATTAATTTGATTAAGTGAGATTAATCAATTTTATGCAATTATTTAGAAATTAGGTGCATAAAATTAATCAAAGTAATCAGAATGTCATATTACTAGGTTATAATCTAATTGTAAATGAATCATATGATGATTTTAGATGCGTATAAACCAATACCCCATTATGACACTATCAACATAAAATAACACATGCACATGTTGTATGCTTATGAATTTGGAGAAAAGAGCGATCCAGAGCACCAAAATGTATTTTCATCATTTTGACTCGAAATGATTTAAGAATATTTAATAATCACTTAAAATGAATTACCCTATTTAGGGATACATTAGCCTAAATTTTCACTTGTATATGACAATCTCGAACCATTTAGCATGTTTAAGTGATTTTGGTCTAATTTGTGTGTTGTCATAAATTTCAAGATTGAATGTTTCAACACAAAGGTGTTAGGAATTGGCTATCTACAATTATATTTTTTGTTTGGTTTTTAGTATTATATCAATATATAGAAGTCATATTTCATTTCGAAAATATGATATACAATATTTTTATCTACTTTTGCTCACACTTCTCCCTCAAGTCATATTTGGAAGAGTGCAGGTCTAGAACCTTATCTTTAAGACATTTGTATTGTGGTGTGTTTTGAGATCAATAGGAAGAGTTGATGGGAGTCCTAAATCAGGATATTTTGGGTCTTTATCCAAAATTTGAAGTATTTAAACCATAACATATCTTGAAAAGATTTAATTGAGTTATTAGGGAGGTTGATGCTTGACATGTCCACTCCAAGGTAATTATTTCTAACCATATAATATTTTGTTTATTTACTTAGTAGATAGATAGTGTATGTTTATTAGTGAATTAATGTGTGTGTATCCTTGTTTATGTTATCTCTACAATAAATAAAGTTGGTGTAGATATAAGATTTCATAGAATTTCCATAATCCATTGTAGGTTTCCTAGACCCCCATTTAGTTTACTATGGCACCTTCCCATTAGGTTAGCTCACTTTACTTACATTACATTACTTGAATTATTTTACTTGAATTAATTAATTTAGTTTAATTTCATATATATCTAATGATATTTACTCCCTTGTGTCATAGGCTTAGGCTTTAGAACCTTTCCTCTTGATACTTGCATTGTAGACCCTATAATATATTTGAGGAACCCATTAGTCATTAACTAAGCAAAATAAATATCATGAGCTCTATTTGGTCAACATTCTTTGTATTTGAGTATATTTAGATAGGATATTTTCAGGTTTATCATAGCCTATACATACATTCTGGTGAACATAATGTGAATATTATCCCATATTTAGTTGGATTAGATTCATTTTTTTCCATTTAGATACTTAAAAAAACATTTCAAACATTTAATAAACTACATTGACCAACTTGATATAATTTTATGTCTACCTTCTAATGGTATTGGATAGTTGTATACCATTTTTGTGTTTTTAGACTATATTAGATAGCCCCATATAATTTTGTGTTCTTTCAACTACATCATCTTGGCCAATATATTTAATTTTTATAAGATGACACTAGTACCACCTCTTTTCCAAAATATATCAACTTGGTTAATAAATTATTTTATTCTAGAATCAGTAACTAACTATATCAATGTGTTTAATACCATCAATTTGTAAGAACCAATACTTTTCAAATATTCATGGTTACCCTTTTCAAAAACTCCTCATGGTGGAATTATCCGTTTATTTTTTTCAAGGTTGAAGGTCAAAATGATCATCATCCCACTTATGATGAAACTTTTAATGAGATTTAAGTTTTTTAATATGATCCTCCCTCCACTTTATGAAGATACCTATGAATATCCTAATGATATCACCTTTGACACCTCTAGCATTGGCAAAGTTGTCCATGATTATATTCCTCTTTTTGATGCCAATGATCCTTATTACCAAGGGGAATACCCTAATGTTTATATATATGATCCTTAATATCCTTAAAATTACTAGGATCTTAGTTGTTCCATATTCACCACTTATCATATGGTTGAAAAATAACCTCATGATTATCCCATATATGATGATGATTTTGATGGAGATGAAGACCCTAGAATGATAGTAGTTCTTCTCATTAATGATCCCTATTATGAATTTCCCAATAATTTAATAAATTATGAGCATTATTTCATTGACGTATATATACCCTTTACCCTAGCTTTATAAGGCCTTAGAATGATGTGCCATAAATCCTCAACTAAAATTTAAGATTTTTTGTTAATTCATCAATTTATGAAGATCAAATAATTCAAATGCCTACCAATTTATGCATTATAGGTGATTATTATCCTTTAAAAAGTATGAATCATCATAACTATAATACTTATTATTATCCTAAATCACCACTAAAACCTTTTATTTCCAATGATATCAACCAGCATGATACCATTCAATTTCACCCACCTATAAGCAATTGCATTGGCCATGACCTAGAATGTGCCAATACATTTATTTTTCATACATTAAATTCCATTAGACATGACCTATAATGTGTCGATACATTTATTTTTCTTCAAAATAACTACATTGACCATGACCCTAAATGTGTTGATACAACTTAATTTCATTCACTAGACTACATCAACCTAGTCATACAATCCATTTCAGTCATGTTTCATTAGACAAAATCAACCTATCCAATATACTCAATTTTAATGTTCTTTCAAATTATATCAACTTAGATGATATAGTAAATTTTAATCTTATTTCATTATACTATATAAAATTAGCTGATTTAGTCAATTTTTGCATTATTTCATCATACTCTATCGACCTTATTAATACAATCAAATTCAGTCTTGATTCTCTAGAATTGTTTTGCCTATTTGATACCATACATCATAATTTTCAATCACCTCCCATGGATCCCAAAAATTTTCCTATATCCCACATTTCCTATTGTAGCACCACTTTACATATATTTTGATATCATTTTCAGGCCAGTAAATATTAAAATCAACTCCAATCCACCTTTATCCCTTAGGTTATGGAATCTTTCAATTACCATCCTCTTATTGTCACACATGTTGGAGCATATTGTGATGCCCATCCTTTTTATACTAGACATATTAGTGCACCTTTTGTTTCCAATGTTTAAGACTTTGTCCCTTCCCATGATGCCCATACTTGATCTTATACATGATTTTGGGGCATCTTAAAATTCCCATCCTCATTTTATTGGCTTCTTGATCTCTCATCCTTACCATGAGGTATCAATAAAGAACCTTTTGCATCATACAAACAAATAAATACAAATTCAATATTCTTCTTAGATATAGTCATTATCATAGATTTTTCTTATTATTTTGTATCATGATTATTTTATTTTCTATAGTTTATTTATTTTCCCCTTTTTTTGGGGTAATGATTTACTTACACCATTACTTGATTTTTGGTTCTTTTGTATCTTTACTTTTGGCCTTAGTTTCCCAAATAGATCTTAGGTATCACCTTCAAGTTTTATATCATTTTTTTTACACCATCACTTCCATTTTATTTCTTTGGTATCTTTACTTTAGACCTTAGATTCACCTAAGGATATTAGGTATCACATTTAGGTTTTATATCATTTTCACTTACACCATTGTTTCATTTTGGTTCTTTCATATTTTAATTTTTGACTTTAATTCCCTTATAATTCTTTTGTATCACTCTTATGACTTTAATTACTGTTAAATTTATTGCATATAGTTTGATTTTTTCCTTAGTCTCTTCATGATTTTGTTCCCTTATTCACTTTCCCCTTATTTTGGGATGGTCTACTTTCCCCCTATTTTATGATGATTAATACTTTCACCAGTGCTTGTGTTAGATCCATTATATGTTAGCATATATTCCCTTGTGACATGACTATCACAACATAGCCCCATCCCTTATAAAGTTTTATTTTCTAGCCTTATGGTCATTTATAAGCATATTTCTTGATTATATAGTTTTTACATGGTAGGGTCTTACACGATCCCCATATTTTCATTCTATCCATTTAATTGATGCACATGTATATCAATTTTAATATTACACACTTAACTATGGGCAAGTTTGGGAGTCTTTAGACATCATGGTATTTAGGTTCTCTTCTCTAGTCACCAAGCATAAACTCTCTTATGTTAGTTATTTATCTCACTCATGTTTGGTTTTATGAATCCATATGGAGGAATATAAAAATAAAAAAATAAATACTATAAAATTAAAATAAAAATACAAATCATATCATAAAATTAATATCACACAAAAATACATTGTCTTTGCTTCACACATCTCATATTTTGGTCAAAGCTAAACCTCCATAATTGGCCTCATGATATAGCCAAGATCCATTGGGTTATATTAGACCAATAGACTAGGGTAAGAGGTACTATTATATCATTAAATAATAATATCGTACTACATTTTGGTGCCACTTATATTCTAACATAATTACATGATCTTTGTAGTAGGTCAATAGATCTGTAAGGCGTCCTGACGAGTGGGTAACCTATGTGGGAAGGTAATATATTTTTTATTATATATATATATATATATATATATATATATTTCATGGGATGATATATGTACTTCACTTATTATCCCAAGCTTTATGTTCACTATTTGTAGTGTCTTCGGTCATTGATATCAATAATTCTTAACATTGTCCTATTTTTTAGACTATCCCATTCCCACTAAGGATTTCAACATCACTCATGTGGTACCTTACATTCCTAATTAACATAATATCTTTCTTAGTATCCCATTAATATGTATAAATTTTAACTGATTACACACACACACACACGCACACACATGCACAAACACACGCACGCACACACACACGCACACACACAAGCGTACACACACACACACACAATATATATATATATATATATATATATATATATATATATATATATATATATATATATATATATATATATATATATATATATATATATATATATATATATATATATATATATATTATACTAACACCATTTGGATTTTAGTTTATGATTTACATTATAACACCTAATGAATCAAATTGGGCCTTCATCATAAACTATTTTCACCATTCATTTCCACACCATATCATGTAATTCTTGTCATGTCTTTATGTATTTGTGTTTTCCTAAATCACTTGTTAAAGAAAGAATTAAGTTCTATTTGTCATTATTTAGATATTTTTGGTTTTTATATATCCATCATGTTAATGTTTTGTTTTTGTGGACTTCAATTATCTTACATAAGAAGTTTTACATATTACATGTTTTTATTTATGTTTGAATTGGAATTTTTATCTTACATTTTGAATTAAATTTCATTTTTAGTATTATATTTTTTATTCATGTTTGATTTCACATGCTTATCTTACATTATATCAAATTCTTTACTAACATGTATTTGTTTGATCTTTCTTACATTTATATTTCACTTACAATGTTTTACATATATAATATTTTTTGGCATTTTTACATTCATTTTTATCATTTACTTCATAATTTTCACATCTTTTTTTGTCAATATACTTACTTAAGATGCCATTTTTCATCACTTAAATTTTGTTCTTTTTGACTCATTTGATCAATTGTTTTATAAAAGAATAGAATATCCTTCATCGTCCTTAATTTTTAGTTGTTTTATATTCTTTAGTTATTTATCATGAAATTTTGTGTTTCCTTAGGTGCTTTTCATGAATTAGAATAAGATTTATAATACTAGAGAGATAGATAATTTTTATGTATTAAAATTTTGTTTTTTCAAAAAATTGGAATTTTATCTCATTTTTTTAGGTCCACCTCTTGTTTCACACATTGGGAACCTTTCATCATCTACAAAACACACAACATTTTATATGATCATTAATGTAAGTAAAGGTATGTATTTTAATTTTATTTAATTTAATTTATTTCTAGTTATTTTAGCCATTTCATTTCAATTATATCTTTATGTTGTTATGTTATTTCCAAAAGCACCATTCCATGTTACATTATTGTGACATGAAATGAACTTCAAGTGGAGCACATATATACATAATAGTTTTTAAAATTTTCATTTAAAAACACTTTCTCTTGTATCAAATTTTTGAGCATCGGTCTCCCTGAGTGCATACATTAAATTATACACTAGGAAAGTGCTAGGTAGGCTCATGGTGCATTATGAAAGATGTTTCTATATTATATCATGATTGCACCATTCCTAATAGTAGTCTAACTTCTTGATATTTTATTTCCATTTTACTTGTTCTATCTTATCATATTTATATTTGTTAGTTTCCCTTATATCTTATGATATTTTCTTAGATAATATCATCTATTTAATGCATTTTCCCTTCCTATATTATATTCCAATGTAGTTCTGATCCTATCTTCTGACATATATACTATATCATCTTGGCTAAATATTGCAACTATATTGATTAGGATGATACTACCAAATTATAGTTTAGAGTTATATATATATATATATATATATAACTCTAAAATATATATATATATATATATATATATAATTCCAATGATATCATGTACACTCTATTCACTATGATTTTGTTTGCACTTATGCATTAAGTAATATTTGGAGGAGTGTGGGTCCAAAACCCCATATTGAATAATATTTTATTGTAGTGTCTTTTGAGATCAATAGGAGGAGTCATTAAGAGTCCTAGAAAGGATATCTTGGGTATTTTTTCAACCATTTTAAGTCTTTAACCTAAACATATCTTGAAAAGGTCTATTTGAGCCAATGGAGAGATTGATGCTCAATGGGTCCACTCAAACATAAATATTTATAACCTTATAATATTTTATTTGCTTAATTAGTAGATATATTTCAATTTTTTCTTTTTGAATGAATGTGTGTGTGTCCTTATTTAGGTTCTATCTACACTGAATGAAGCTAGTGTAGCATTAGGATTTCTTAGAATTTTGATATTCCATTTTGATTTAATTAGACCCCCATTGTCATGTCCCCTTTTGAGTTGACATGTTTAGAGTTGAGGATTATCCTATTATGCGACCTTCGTAGGCTAATGGGATGGATAGATGGTCTTGATGGAGCTGGGCTTGTTTTTTGTTTGGGTTTTTTGGATATGAATTAAGGGAGATATTAATATTTGATTGATTTAATCAAATATTAATTATTTGGTCTCATTAATAATTAATTAGTTGGTCTAATTTTAAGACCCTAATTCTAATTTAAGAATTGGTCTAATTTTAGGACCCAAGTTCTAATTTGAGGAATTCTAATTTAAGAAACCCAAGTTCTAATTTGAGGAAATCTAATTTTAGCAAGCACACCTTTGGAGGGTATAAGGGTTTCTCATGGGAGAAAGTTGAGATTTACCCATTGATTATTGATTATTGATTTTGAAGAATTTCTTCTGTGAAGACTGAGCCAAGGGTTCCAGGATTCCATTGCAATGGAGAACGTCAACTCTTCATTGTGTGTGATTGAGAGGCTATGAGATATCAGCTAATTTATTGCCAAATTGAGAGATAGCTTCATACAGAAGCTATCACAGAGGTATATAGATTTGAGAGATAGCTTCACACAAAAGTTATCATAGTATTTCAGGTATTTCTTGATTTAGTTTATGTTTTGTTTCAATAAATCATACAGAGAGAGATCTGTTGTATTAGATACCATAGATTTCCAGACCAGGGATCAAACAAATAGGTTGTGTTAAATTAGTGGCTGTACGAAGTCCGTACAGGTTCGTATAGACCCACACAGATACCGTCATCGGTAGACAGAGATCCCCAGTGACCGACATCAGCTGTCTGAGGACCGATGTCGGCAGATAAGGACCTACAGAGACCGATGTCGGCAGTATATCGACCGACGCCGGTGACTGTGTGTTCGACACAGCAGGTCGAGACTTCTAGATTCATATTTGTTTCCAGATTTGCACAAGATCAAGGTTTTAAATTAGTATTGTAATATTCTTTGAGGTGCATGATAGAGATCTATTGTAATAGTTTGAGCAAATAAATAAGAAATTATATTGTGGTAATTTGTTTATTTGAATTGATATTCTATAAGTTTGTATCCAGATCAGAGCTTTTATTGTAGAAAAAGGAGCCCCTAAGTAAGGGACATCACAGTGGTATCAGAGCCAAATCCTGCCATCCTAAGAGGTTGACAATCTTATGCAGCCATAAGGGTTGGGATCACATGGGTTTTTCACGTGCAGTAGAGCTTTGCTTGAAGGCACTCAAGTTTTAGAACAACCACTGAAAGACATGGGTGATGATATTGGTAGGGCCCGTATTCCTCACCATCATAGAGATCAAGATGATGTAGAGGTTTTACTTACTCTTAAAGAACTACAAGAAGGGCAAAGGCAGAATAACCAAGTATTACAGTAGTTGGTAGCAACACTGCCAAGATTGGGTACTCCGAGGAGACATTCTCCACACTATGAAGATGTCAGGAGTGATGCAAGATCATAGAGAGGCCATGGGACTATTTCTCGTATAGCTAACAGGCTTACTAGGCCTATCTTTGTGAGACAGGAGGCAGAGGAGGTAATAGCAGGTGAGGAGCATGAGGAGGCATTTACAGACACACTTAGGGCAGTGACTGAAGAGTGGGAGTCATTACCACCTATGGTCAGAGAGATGATTACTTTTGACCAATTCCTCACACAAAGGAAAGAACATTACTGAGGCCGACAAAATGGGAGACCAAGGCCCCAGAATAATGATTTGAAGCAGGATACGAGCAGGCTCACACTAGTGATGTTTGATGGTAGTGGTAAGGTGATAGCACAGGCCTGGGTTAGTAAGCTGGATACATTTCTCACATTGTGACTGATGGGTGAGGAAGGTGCTATCAGATATGTGACACTACATCTTGAGGGAGTAGCTCACGATTGGTGGCACCACGGGATGGTGACACTCCATCATGATTGGATCACATCTTATCAGGAGTTTGTGGATAGGCTGGTAGAGTATTTTGATAGGAGGGACCCAGAGTCCTATGTCTGAGAGTTAGAACAGTTGTGCCAAAGTGGCAGTCTAGAGTCTTATATTGGTGACTTCCAGAAGTTATCAGTTATGGTTCCTGACATTTCAGAGAGGCGACTTGTAGTACTCTTCATGGAAGGATTGACAGAACTGTTGAGAGGTTGGACCAAAGGCTTTGATCCACCTTCATTACAGGTAGCTATGAAGAAGGCACGTAGTATGGAGCTGGCAGCCCCATCCAATAAATCTAACTCTAGAGGTACTTCTTCATCTAGAGACCATAAGTGCTCCAATGGAGATACAGAGAGACTGGATTTTAGCATAGATAAATCAGGTGTAAAGAATGATTCAAAGGCCAATCCAGCAGCACCACTTTTGGATCATGAGGCGCTTAACGATCTACGTAGGAAGAAGCTTTGCTTCTACTGCAAAGGTCCATATGATATCCATCACGATTGCCCTTTGAGGCCTAAGGGCAAAGCAAATCATGTGATGTGGGCATATTATGAGGATTTAGATTCAGAGGATTCTGAACAACAGAGTAGTTTTGAGGAGGCAGTGATAGAGTTAAAACTTCATATACAGGAGGCACGTCTATCCAGCATTCAGTCAGATGAGTCATTCAGACTTCGTGGAGTCTTAGTAGGGCAGAAGGTCATCACCCTTCTTGATACAGGAGCCACACATAATTTCATAGATGCTAGATTTGTGGAGAAACGTGGACTCACTACTAAAGATTTTGAGGGCATTAGAGTTAAGGTAGCTAATGGTCACACTCTTAGGTGTGAGCATATGATTAGAGACCTCCCATTGCGCTTGAACAACTATGAGTTTAAGGCTGATTATTATGTGGTGAACATGGGGGATATAGACTTAGTCTTGGGTATGAAGTGGCTTCATTCATTTGAGGAAGTTACTCTTCATCTCAAGGACATGGAGGTTCACTTTGATGTTGATGGGAAGACACATATTCTTAAGGCAATATGGGGCAACAGCTTCAGATATATGTTTTTTCATCGCATGGAGATGCTCAGACGACATGACATGATAGAGTGCGATGACGAGTGCACATTGGCACCAACACAAGAGAGATATGAGGATGAGCTTGGTCTTGAGGTGAGTGCCATTCAGGAGTTATCACATGTGGTAGGGACTCAGCTTTTTGTTACAATCGGGTCATAGGTTGATGATGATATGACTATTTCTAGCCTTCACAATCCAGATTTAGATATTATTCAGGTAAGGAGTTTGCTTGAGTTGCTTGCTGATTTTCATTTATGGATTGGATGTTGGGGTGCTTATCTTAGCACTAAGGATGATGTGACACCATTATATGAGAGTTGGGATGGACATGGCATGGAGTTTGCATTGATTGACAGCAGGGTAGATCATGACTACATTTGGGATCCAGGTGGATTGATGGGTGTATCATTCAGCGATTGGTTGAGGGCAAGAAATTTTAGGAGGGGCAGATTGTCATGTCCCCTTTTGAGTTGACATGTTCAGAGTTGAGGATTAGCCTATTATGCGACCTTCGTAGGCTAATGGGATGGATAAAGGGTCTTGATGGAGCTAGGCTTGTTTTTTGTTCGGGTTTTTTGGATATGAATTAAGGGAGATATTAATATTTGATTGATTTAATCAAATATTAATTATTTGGTCTCATTAATAATTAATTATTAATTAGTTGGTCTAATTTTAAGACCCTAATTCTAATTTAAGAATTGGTCTAATTTTAGGACCCAAGTTCTAATTTGAGGAATTCTAATTTAAGAAACCCAAGTTCTAATTTGAGGAAATCTAATTTTAGCAAGCACACCTTTGGAGGGTATAAGGGTTTCTCATGGGAGAAAGTTGAGATTTAGCCATTGATTATTGATTTTGAAGAATTTCTTCTGTGAAGACTGAGCCAAGGGTTCCAGGATTCCATTGCAGTGGAGAACGTCAACTCTTCATTGTGTGCGATTTAGAGGCTATGAGATATCAGCTGATTTATTGCCAAATTGAGAGATAGCTTCATACAAAAGCTATCACAGATGTATACAGATTTGAGAGATAGCTTCACATAGAAGTTATCACAGTATTTCAAGTATTTCTTGATTTAGTTTATGTTTTGTTTCAATAAATCATACAGAGAGAGATCTGTTGTATTAGATACCATAGATTTCCAGACCAGGGATCAAATAGATAGGTTGTGCTAAATTAGCGGCCATACGAAGTTTGTATAGGTCCGTACAGACCCATGTAGATACTGTCATCGATAGACAGAGATCCCCAGTGACTAACATCGGCCGTCTGAGGACTGACGTTGGCAGATAAGGACCTACAGAGACTGATGTCGGCAGTATATCGACCGATGCTAGTGACTATGTGTTCGACACAGCAGGCTGAGACTTCCAGATTCATATTTGTTTCCAGATTTGCACAAGATCAAGGTTTTAAAATAGTATTGTAATATTCTTTGAGGTGCATGATAGAGATCTATTGTAATAGTCTGAGCAAATAAATAAGAAATTATATTGTGGTAATTTGTTTATTTGAATTGATATTCTACAAGTTTGTATCCAGATCAGAGCTTTTATTATAGAAAAAGGAGCCCCTAAGTAAGGGACATCACACCCATTTGGTTTATCATGTAATCTTACCTTTTGTTTAGTTTAATTTACTTGAATTAATTTAATTACTTAAATTTACTTGCACATTTATTTTCATAGAGTTTTAGTGAGATGTACTTTCTTGTGTCATAGGCTTAGGCGTTGGAACCTTTTTTCTTAATACTTGTGTTGTAGGATACCCTCTACTATATCTTTATAACCCATTGGTCATTACCCATATAAACTAAATATCATGTGATCTATTTGACCAACACTCTCTAAGTTTGAGTCTACTAAGATAAGATAGTTGTATGTTAATCATAGCATGTGTATGCATGTATGGGTGCATTGTGATCATGTTATGGATTTTCACCCACCATGTTGTAAACACAAACACCTAGAGGATATTGTTTTCCATATCTTGATCATATCAAGTTAGGGAAGGTATTTTCTAGACATTAATATACATCGAGTGTATTTTATCATTTTAGGTGTGTCTTTTGGATTAATTAGAGTATGAGTACGAAAAAAATGGTAATAAAAAGTCATAGTTACTCTTATAAGGAAGTTTCAATATTTTTGAGTTATTTTACAATGAATTCAAGATAATTAAATTCTTCCCCCAACCTTATCATTATTTTTGAAATATTAATTATGATATTTATGGCCTACATCTCTCCCTTTTTATTCTACTAATATTGATGCATAAGTCATTATGCGAGGACATGAACTGGTGCATCCATATCTTGATCAATAGGCACTCATATAATTATCCACACATATCACTCCCATATTTATGAATGAATGGGACTATTCTTCATATTATATGCATGTAGAGACTTCCCCCTTATTTTTAGTAATATAACATGCACAATAGTGTTGCTATCGATATGAATTATTAATTATATATTAAAATTTATGGCTCCCTTATTATATCTATTGAGTAGGGTCATCATCAATTCTTCATATTGGCTGAAAATAAGTAGTATTAAAACCTACAATTATCTTTAACAATAAGCATTATCTACTCTAAATTAGTTGTTTGTGGTTGATAAAAACACTCTCTATCTACTACATCGATGAAATCAAAGGGCTTAGCATCACTTAATTTTTATTTTCATAGGGCCAATCTAATGCCATTATATTAATTTTGAATCTCTAACAACACACAAGAATATGTTGCATGTTTTTTATTTTGTATAAAATTGATTTGATTGATTTTGAACAAATTATTTATCAATGGGCATAATTTTGGTTAGATAAAAATGGATTTATTTCTCACTTGAGTTTTCAAAATATGACTTGTATCACTAGCCTAACTTTTCTAAAATTTCAATCCAAATATTTTCTTATACTTACATGCATCTATGGATCTACATTTTTCACATCCTCATGCTTGTATTATATTTAAATAGCCAATTTTATTTGAACCTTGAAAAATTATGGGTTATATGTAATGTTTATTTAATTAAATGTATTGATGTGATGCTTCATCATTTTTTTTCCCAATGTTTTATATTTTGAACATTAATTACCTTTAGTAAGATCTATCCTTCTTAGGAATGCCATAATATTCATTTTGTTCTACCATTAACTAATTTTTATCATTGATAGTTATCCACCTCTTTCCATTTTTCTTTATTTATTAATGCCTCATTCTCAAACATAATTTTTTTTAAAAACCATGAAAAATATTTCTCGTTAATTAATATTAATTCACTTCAAATGATTATATCAAATCCCTAATTTTACTACATCAAATATTTACTATTTATAGATCATAATACAAACTATTAACTACACATACTACTATCAAACCTAATATATATATATATATATATATATGAATCATTCTCTACTTTTTCTCCATACAACACTTATATTTTTGACTGTGTCATGCTTTGATATCATTGGTAGTAGGGTTTGATCCTAAAACCATTTATTCTTTCAAAATGTGTAGTTCATAGGAGATTCCTAAGTATTAGAGTACCTTATTATGATAATTTATTAATGATGTAAGGTCTATTCCATCTAATGTTCAACTTCCCTAGTTAAATTTTAAATATGTTGTCATATAGAAGAACCATTTATTCTGATTGTAACTATTTAGATCATAAGTTACAATCATGCCAAGACTTATAACTCTAATTATGGACCTCTTGAGTCCAATTTTCCAATCTCCTTATCTATTCCATGTTATTTAATTCTAATAATCACTATTGCAAATATTATTTATCCCCTAACCATGTTACCATTATAATTCTTAGGCTTGTAACTGGGCATCCCATCAAAGTTATTATTTCCATTCCATATGCCAAATTAAACTGTGTATAGATCATTGCACATATATGCCCATAATAGTTAGGGTATGAAATATTCCCAATCATATCTATAAATGTTAATTAACATCTTCACCATAACCTTGTTAGGTACTTTCACTTATTCATTTGATTAAGGATGGTACATTGTGATTTTATGATGTGAAATCATAAACTCCTCTATTAGGTTTTTATAGTATTATTCTAAAATTGTGTCCCTTTATCAATTATCAAACTATGAGTACATACAAACCTTGTTATGATGCTTTCATACAAAAAATTCATAGCATCCTTTGCACTAATACTTGGATTCACGTCTACTTCAACTCATTTAGTGAAGTAATCTAGCACAATGATAATACATATAAGATTAGATCACTTAAATTTAGGATAAGTATGCCTCATGAAGTTTCTTCCCCATTTTTCAAATGGATTCATAACTAGAATAGGCTCAATGGAATCACATCCCTCTAGTTTAGTTTTCCCATCCTCTAACATACATCATAAAGTTTTTTTAACCTTGTGCATCTTGAAATACTATTTGGCATCAAATCCCACTTTTTAATATTTTTCTCATTTTAAATTCTCCTAAAAAATGTTCTCTCAATACCCTCTAATGGGATTCCTATAAATATTATAGTCTCTCATGTTACAGGGCCACTCTATGTAGAACATTATCCTTTTATAGCTTATATAAGAACCCATTTATAATGTTAAATAGGAAAGCTCATGAGAATTTATAGTTAATGTCATTTTATATATAATTCACATGGAATACACCTTACTCAATATATTATATGATATCCTATAACTATTTTATAATCATAGTCACTTTGAAGAGATTTCTATCTAAAAATTCATCCTATAGTTCTTTGGGTTCCTCTCTTATTTATATATGACTAAGGTGGTTTGGTCCAACATTTTCCTTTATAGATTTCACATTAATTTTAAATTATAATTCATGAAAAATAATTAATATCTTATTAATCCTTTCTCCCAACATTAGATTATTGAGAAAGTATCTTAAGGATTGGTGATTGGTGAAAAATTAAATGGGGTAGCCAACAAGTTGTCTGAACTTATGCATTACAAAAATAATCACCAAATCTTCTCACTCTATGATAGTATAATTTTTATCAATGATAAAATCTTGTCATTTAAAAAGTAAATTGGATGTTTTAGGCCTCCCTCCCCTAGTTGTGTTATCATTTATCTAATAGTTCTCCTCAGTGGATCAACATGAACATAAAATGGTTTGATCCAATCTAGGAAGACCAAAATGGGTGTTGTGGATAACTTATACTTGAAATATGTGAAGGTTGTCTAGAATTCATAGTTACACTCAAATTTTTCATCTTTACATAATAGACTATCTAGTGGTGTTGAGAGGGTTACATACTAATGAATTAACTTATGATAATACTAGGTGTGACCTAAGAATGATCTCACCTCTATTTGGCTTGTGGGAGGTTTGAGTCCCACTATTACTAGAATATTTACTTGGTTTATAATAACTACATCACTACATATATAATATCCAGTTAGTATATCAAATATTGCAAATAATGGGGATTTATTTAGATTTAGTATAATTTACATAGCTAGACATCTTTATAACATAAAATATAGCTTTGATATATGTTCCTTGAAAATTATAAAACCATGTAATCATATGAGTAGAATTTCAAAAATTCATGAATTAAGTCTTTGAATGCAGTAACAACTACTCATGAGAAAACTATGGGTGCATTTTTTAGGCCAAAAGACATTACCTTATAATAAAATTATGCCCATTCTATTTTGAATGTTATTTTTTTACCTTCAGTTGTGATATGGATTTGATGGTATGCACTAAACCCATCTATAAATGATTATACTTCATGAATTCCAATAGATGTAAGTAAATCATTTGTGAAAGTAATTGTAAATGGATCATTGACACAAGCATTGTTTAATGATCAGTAATCCCTATAGACTTTTATCTTTCCTATATTTAGTTGGTTTTACCACCATGGGACTAACATAATAAAATCTATCAACTAGATATATGATTTTAACTTCTTCTATTGAATCCATTTCTACTTTGACCGTCATTTTCATATTAGGATTTATCCTATAAGCCACTTTTGGATATGGCATATGCACTCCATTAAATCAATATGCATCTTACTAGGGGAAGGTTTTATGCCTCTAAATTATGATAACTTGGTTGGAAATAAATTTTCATAATCTCATAAAAAATTAACCTTTTATAAGGTATGTTATTATGTACAATAGTCACCAAAGATTTATAACTTTGGTAATATGTTTGCACTAACATTATTAGTTGTCTTCTCCATTGGTTCTTTTCATATTTTTCTTTGTTCCATATAAATGGAATCCATCACTTTTATTTAACCTTCTTACTCTAATATATTGATATTTTTCATTTTTTCCACTTTTGTCTTCTTTTCATGATTCATATCAGGTATGTCAATGTCCCTTTCACATTCAAAAATCCTTTAAAATATAAATCTTCCTCATTATCATTTTGATTAGAGTCATCTACACTATTCCAAATTATATTTCAATATTTTAACAAAAATTCATCTTCACCATTTTTATAATGATACTCTTTATGGCTATGTGAAGAATTGTTATTGCTTCAGCCTACTAATTATTTATTTTTTCAATAGGTATACATTTTTCTTGGCCATGACACAACAATTTTTCAATTTTTGTAGAGCCCTATGCACCAATAGATTTTCATCTTCAAACAAAAACATTTAAATAAAATTTTTATGATTTTGTGTCTAGTTTTTAGTCTCAATTATACATTCCTAATATATGTACCAAGCCTTGGGTATATGATGTTGATTTATAACTCATATGGACTAGCTATGACTCTAACCTATGACCTTTCTTTTACTAATAGAGTTATATACCAGTTAATCTACTGGCCCCTCTTTGTCTATCCCATCATTGGTCCATGTGTGTCTTATTTCCAACCCCACCTTAAGCCACACTAAAGGTGCTTGGGAATCCTAGTATGGCTCTAATACCATATGTTGAGCTAAAACTCATATGGACTAGATATCACATGAACCTAGGACATAACATTTGCTATTGGAGTGCTCTACCAACTGATTTACTGACCCATCTATAGCCAACCCATTGTTGGTCCAGGTGTGGCTTATTTCCAATAGAGGATCCAATGTACATTTTAAAATATGCACCCAATACCTTATCTCAATTTGTTATGACTTACATACTTTGATTCATTTATGAACATGCATTTATATACATTAGACATTTTGGAAAATGGTCACTTTTTTGAGATAGCATTTGAAACTTGAAATATATCCAAAAAATATCACACACTTCTCCTTAATGATTTTTTTGGATCTATGAAAAAGCCACCAAATCATAACAACCCATTTCAATGTATAATTTAATGCATTTATTTACATGTCTACATTTGGAGCATGATTTTTCATACTATGAAAGAACTATTTTGGATTTTGTATAAAAATATTGGGGAAACTATCTTTATATAGAAAAAACCATTCAAATAATCTTGATTCATGATCTCCACACACAAAATTTATCATATGCCTATTTTAATTTCCTCTAATTGAGTAATTTTATTTCTATGGGGAGGTTTCCTTCATTATTAAGTTGAATATAAAATCTATTAATAATAAATAGTTGATATATATGATCAATATCTTACCTTGTAGTATAATGAATAGAAAGGGACTTAAACACTTCCATTTGGAACTATGGGCAAGTATAAGCATATAAATTATTTGGGGCCAATATTTTTTTCTTATATAATTTTGATATAAATTTTACATGTTATGAAAAATATTTAAAATTATACTTTGTAGGGATTTGGATTTTGTCTATGTATGGACTTTGAACTAGTTATCATTCTTG
>JARHVA010002750.1:712500-952500 GCA_037957365.1 Torreya grandis
ATATCCATCCATGAAATCCATTTGTGATAGAAATAAAGGATGAATGAATGTGTGAGTCATTATTCATATTTAATTTCCCATTTATGGTTTACAGTTGATGTTTTCTTGTGTGAATGGTTGATAAGAGATTTATTGGTTCCCTCTTTACCTTATTTTGTGTGTGTAGTCATATATTATAATGTTATTACTAAGGGTGGGGGGGATGTTAGTAATTTAGTACTCACATTATAATTTATGTGAGACTATATGTGAAAAATAATGTGTACATGGTTTTTTGTGTAATAGGTTGAAAAATCATCATAGATAGAGTTAATTTAGCTATTATAGGTGATAAAGAGAATGTATGGATTGGGGTAGACTGATTGTTCATAGGATATTATTTTGTATAATTATGTATTTTATCCTATCAATAATATAATTCAAATTTATAATATTTTTATTTTTGTGTAATCTAATACCAAATTTTCACATTTTAGAATCCACATCCCATGGCTTCTTAGTCTTAACATACCAAACCACTCACTTTTCTCTCTGGTGTTCTCTTTATACCCAACCCCAAAAATTATGCAATAGCTTTTTAATATTTTGAGAAATGTTTTCATTTTTTTCAATACATACCAATTTTATCTAATCTATTAGAACTATGAAAAATCCATCATATAACAATATTTAGATGATATATCCATACATTTGAGTATCTACTATTATAGGATCTCCTTCAGTGGTATTGTAATTCTAGATTGATTATAGTAGCTGGGTTGCTTCATTAATCATAATGTTATTTCTTAAAGGATTTTTATACTTATCCTCCCACTTTTCCAATCACATTTTCTTCGAGCATCCCTAGAGGTGGAATACCTTTTTATTTTTGTTGATTTTTAATAACAACTTGGACAAAATTTTGATTCTTAGTAGGAAAATGTACCATGTTAAAATTTCACACTATATTCTACTTCCTCTACTTTATAATAAGGAAATACTCAATATCATGTTATCATGTGATCCTATATTATACATTAAAAAATTGCATATATAGATTATAGGGACAATTTCATGTTATGTGATTCATTTTTCCACATAGGTAACAAGTAATAGGTTACCTTGGATATCTATTCCTTCACCTTAAATTTTTATTACCACCTTCATAATCTCTTTATATTTTAGGATATCCCTAACCTTGTTGTTTATTAGGATTTAATTTGTATTTTTTTAGGCAAAGGAGGTTCCTAATTTGTTTTTGATTTTTGTGGTGAAACAAGGGTCTATCCCTATTACTATTATGGATAAGGAGGTGCACACCATGGTTGATATTGGGAATAAATAGGATTCAACCCTTATGGAGACTAATTAATCCACCATTTTGGTATTTAGTTTATTGAGGATTCGACCCAATAATAGGTTGAGATACTAAGGGAACCCATCCCCCTTGTGTTGTGACTTCAGAATATTGCACTGACACATTCGATTTTTAAACTGGATACTATTACATGTATTATTTTAATTCTTGTAGATCATTATAATTATTTTCATCATGATTAGGGATTTTTAAAAATTTAAAAATACATCTAATGATTGTTTTACATATTTTTATAATAAATGACAATCTGTAGTTGCATGACCTATAGTGTGACAAACTTCACATAACATATTTTATCTTTGGACATTCATTCTATTGATGCTATTTTTGTACAAATTATACACACCATAAAACCAATCTTGCTTTCTTACCTTCTTAAATTTCATTCATATTGCACAATATTGCATCTAAATTAGCATCAATTTTTATAATACTAGGAGGGCATTCTCCATAATTCTCTATTTTTTCAACTCTAATCACAATGAATATTTACTCAAAATTTTTGGTATTACTCATGTGTTATTTCAAATTAGATCTTTATTCACAAGCCTTTCACAAACCAAATAGCTTTGTTCGGGTCTTAAAACTAAAATTTCATTTTGTTAATGACATCAAAGAACTGGAAATCATATTCCCATTTAGATTTTCCTTATTTCTATTTTATTTATTTCAAATCTTAAATTGTTTGATTAATATGCTTTTGCATATTAAATTCTCCCCAATCAGTTTATTATTATCCTATTGAAGAATCAAAGTTGCATGATTATTTTTATATATTAACTCTAGAGCTCAACCATTCAAATCTCATATAATTCCTTTGTTATTATCTACATCATTCATAACACCCTTAACCTACCACTTCAATTCATATCTTAGTAAGTATTGCTCTACATTAATTGAACTATCATATGGTGTAAAAGTAATAAAATCTCATACGTGAAATGACATGTTTCCTATTATTATGTTATATATGATTGGTTTTATTGATGATGATTTAATTGGTGTCTATAAACTTGTTTTGAATGTGATTAGAGTACAAATATTCTTGTATTTAGTATTTATAATAACTTCACGTCTAACTTCCTTCTAATGCCTACCATATTTTTATATAGCTTCCTAAAAACACTTATTATTTGTGGCTGCTCCTCTAACTATTTTTGGAGTACTTTTATTAATTATTAATTAGTTATAAAAGATGCATCCCCTTATAGTGAATGAACCATACCTGAAGTGTCTATCATGCCCACTCTTGAACCTGACCTGACTTTGAGTTTCACCATTACTTATTGGAAATAATTCCCTTCTTATTCCAAATATAATCATTGCATCCATATATTCTCTTTAAATATATTGACAAGTTTTTATATCTTCCCTTTTGTAAACTCTTCAAGATTTATCCATTATATTCCTTCCTCTCAATCTAAGTTAGTTTCCAATTCATGATGGGCTTCTATGTTATTTTTGGTTATTATTTTCCCTTTATTTTATTTAAATACTCTCTAACCTTCAAATTTAGATTATTCTTCTGAATATCTACTTATTCCATTTTTATTCATATCTTTCCTTTTAGTCCTACTTGTAGCTACCTTGGCCCTTTGTCTTCTATCATGTTTTGCTTGTTCTATATTTTCTATTATCACATATCTCTTTGAATTATTATAATTATTGTATCTTCTTAGTTATCTATGTTATCCTTAATTTGGGAATTTGATTTAGGTTATTTATTTCACTCCATAATTTAACTCCCTCTAGTTCACATACCCATAGTTCCCTAAGTGACTACTCAATGTCAGTTGGAATTGGCACCATGGACTTTTAAAAAATTAAAACATTTAACATCATAAGGATTCACTTCAAACAATTACCTTTAATCCCTCTAAAAAATAATGTTAGAGGTATAATCCACTGAGAGGGGGGGTGAATCAGAGGTGGCAAAAAATCCAATTCAATTTCCAAACCCTTGAGAATACTTAAGAACTCAATATAGTCATTTATGAATCATACAAATCATTCATAATAGTGAAAAATGAACATAATGCAAGATCACATATAAAACACAAGGTCTACATGAGAAACCCACTTGGGGAATAAAACCCACTCTCAAGCTTGTAAACACATGGACTACTATCCTATAAGATGATCATAAATAAGAGACTGATTAATTCCTTCTTATCAGGAACCTTTGGTCAAGTCCTTCTGATCTAAAACCTTGATCAAGTCCTTATGAATAAAAGTATTTAGTAAAACCCTATTTCACAAGGATAAACTATACCTAAGGAATATCAAGTCCTTTAGACCCTCTTTGAGATGAACACTTCCACCTTAGAACTGTTGTCTTCAAAACCTGATGATGGACCTCTTGATTATAATTCTTCTCACCTTTTAGTAATAACTTTGTCACCCAACACACCCTTTTGGATAAAGAACATTACATAATTAAACCAACATATAAATATTAATTAGGAAAAATTACATATCCCAACTACCCCACTCTCCAAATCTTCACACTCAATGCATCCTTCACATCAATAACTATGTCACAACATTAGCAACAGGACCAGATGGTTATACACATAGTCCACACACTAATCTACCTCTTACATTAGTAATTATTTGCTCATTCTCAAGACATCTAAAACATCATTTTGGATCATTCTAAACCCCTTTAATCATGATTAACCTACAAGAGAACTATTCTGACATCAGAAACATGCCATATAGGCTATACATATAGTCCTTAATCTATTCTGATTCTCAACCCATATATTGGGCACACTCATCCTCCTTAAATATTTGCTTCAACACTCACAACACATCCAAGTCTTATAAGTCTAGAAATAACCACCTTTGATTTCATTATTTATAGAACAATCATGATAATCAACACCTTGGTCAGCCATTAGACATGTCTTAGCCCTGAATGCATCTCTCACATGAAGACATGACTCAAATACAATCTTCATAGATCAGCCAAGCATATATGTGTTACCCTTAAGAAGATACACCTTTTAATGAGGCCCTTATAGATTTTATAGGTCTCATGGAGACCTATTCAACCATTTAGCACACCATTAAACAAAACAAGAGCACATAACCACTTTTAAATACATGGGTCCACTCCTTATGTCCCCTTTGACATCCTCAAATGATTATATCCATATTATCTCACCTTAGTATATGCTCAAACAATTCAAATATAGACTTTATACATAGGAACACAATTACCAAACATATAATCAACTTATTAATCATTATTCATATTCAATATACATTGATCACACCTCAAAAATACTCATATAGGATCCTCATTTAGTCTACAACACTCCCAAATAAAAAATTCATCATGAAACATCGAAACAACATCAAAATGAGCTCAAGTATCCTTTTTAGGTCATTTTAATAATAAGCATAATCACACATTTCGACTTTGAACATTAATATCTTTGACTACACACACTTCTAGATCTTTAAATTAAGTTAATTAGATGTGCTATGGAGTCCTCTTCATCTTTGATTTTTACAACACCAAAAAAATTCCTTCTATTGAAATATATGGACAAATTATAGAGCTCTAGTTTTTACTTATGTTAAATTAAAATATTCAAATGGCAATGGTCATAGTTAAACCTCAAACACAATGCTCACATCTCATGTCCTCTCAACTCAAATCAAATACACTCCATCGATCTTGTTCAATATTTAATACATATGTTCTAATGCTCAAATGTTAAACCTATATCACTTTGACCTCATCTCTTGTAATATTTAAATGTTGACTCTATGAATTTTTTCAATATTTTTGGATCAATTGTCTTTAACTATCAATTCTCACCATTTGATCAATCTATATAAACACCCACTCACCATTGGATCCTTATCCTATACCTTTGATTAGTCATTGAACATTATGAACCTGTCCTCATCTCACTACTTCTTGACTTCTTGGAGTAATACACATCATCAATCTTTATCAAACTTTAACATGTGAAAAAATGACTAAGTATGGAGACCCTTTCAATATGCCTGACTAGCCATTTTTTAACCTTAATAACTTATTATGTGTTTCGATGCCTAATCTCAAAGTTGGACCAAATGATATAATCACATAGGTGAGTCCAACCATATAACAAATAGATCATAGAACCCTCATACATGTGATATATAATTCCATAAAAATTCTTTCTCAAAATATTCTATCATAGAACCAACTATGTCAAAATTTATTTGGGAGACCAACTTTGCTCCTGCATAACTTTTATCATGCTTTAGTGCATGATATAAAATTTAGCATAAATTAACTAGGCACAAAACTAAATAAACCCATTTAATCAATTTATCTTGACACCATTATATGTGAAATATATAACATCATCAAAATTTCTACTTAGCTTTTCTTGTCACACACAAATTTGGCTAAGTATAAAAAAACATAATCAAACTACCTAGGAGCACAACTTTACATATGGATATCTTTTGACGTGTTTTAGTGCATGATATGAAATTTAACAAAAATAAATTAAGCACAAATATGAATAAACCCATATTATCACCTTGTCCTAAAAAATCCACATGTATGAGATATTCCACCATCAAAATGCTTACTCGACTCTTCTTGCCACTTTATAAATTTGGCTAAGTATGGGAAAATAATGATTTCTGACTGAGAATCCAAATTTTCACCCACATATCTTTGATCATGCTTTGATGTATGAATTTGGATCTCATACATCACAACTAAGGACTAATTTGATCATAACCATATGACCCACTCCCTTTGACTCATTATCACATGGTAATGGTGATGTCATTAAACTACCTACTCAAATTTTCTACCACTAGACCAAAATGTCTAGATAAACATAGTGAAGAATTGAATGAATAATAATCATGCACACAAGCTCTTAAATCATATAACACTTCTTATGGGATATATTTCACATGCTCAATACTTCAGACTCATCCCTAAACATCTCAAACAAAGTAAACTCTGAAGATCAACCAAGCCTTCTTCAAGCACGTTAGGATAATCACATTGCACAATTTGTCATTTTTACTTAGGCTATCAAATCACTTCATCCACTCACTAGGACACCTTCATAACATCACCATGACATCACTAAAAACTCTCCAACAAAAAATTAATACACAAATTTAAATGCAATATACCCTTGAACATCAAATTTTATAACATACCCATCAATTGTAATCTTTATCAAATGGTTAACCAAATTACTTAATTTAGTGTCTAGGTTGTACAATATTTGCATATTTTCTTCACTCCATATGAAAGGTTTTATTTCACATGGTATAAACTAGTAGCTTTCAAGTATATATAGCCATATTGCTAGTAACTCAAGAAAATTGACCAAAATATTTTGTAAATTTATTTGCTAATGTTATAAAAAATTATATCCTCTATAAAAAAATCCTATTATTATATCTTTTTCCTCTATGAACTTATGTATCCTTGCATCTATCTAATTTTTAGGGTCCCTCTAACTAGGTAACCATTTCAACATATTTTAGTCCTACAAATAGAACCATTTTTAATAGTAGTCCATAGAATTACGCATGAGGACATGCTAGGTTATATTAGTTTGTGAAGATTGTAACAATACTCTAAAATTTTATAATAAATTATAGACAAGGTTAAGAATAAATACAATGCAGATTATTGTGCATAAATTTATTATTATCATACTTAAAATATGTGAAATTATTATCATTTTAACATTTAAATAATTTGAAAATAAATAGTATACAAGATACATTCATTCATAAGAAGATACATTCAATTAAATTAAGATTTATATATGTGTAAGTGAAACTTGATAATAAATTAATGAATCTAAGAGTACCATATATTGATATCTATTACATTATAACCTTTTATTTTTACAAAAGTAGATAATATTTAATGATTAAAAGATGCTTTTATTATTCATATTCATGGTGTTTCATATGTTTAAGTGAATTATTCAAATAACCTATTTAACCTCTATGTGTTTCATTATCCTACATAAGACCATATTTTATACAAAATAAACTATTATACACTTTTCACATAATTATCTAGCAAAAATATGTGTAACTTATGCTTCACATATCCATACTAATAAGTGTCATAGCCTAAAAACTAGTTAAAATTGATAGCTTCACCAAATAAATATTTTTCATGATTACCATCACATCTTCACATTCTACTAAAATATGTTCTCAAGTGTAACCTCATAAATGTCCACACTCCAAGAGAGTTTGAGCCAAGTAGACCTAGACCAAGGATATTATGATGTAAATGCATATTTTGAGTATCATCATATTTTAGGGCATTTAACTACTAGGTTTTTTAATCTAAGACATAAGATACATGATCTCATTTATGATAGCATTATCAATTTAGGTAGTACCACATAGGAAGCTAAACTACAACTTAAAGTAAATCAAAATTTGAATATATTTAGTGATCCTTTTTTAAACATGAATTAATATAGACTAAGGATACTTCAGAGGTACATTATGCATAAAACATGAATCCTCAATTAGATACATATGATCATTCACTATATACTCTCACTGGTACAATTAATGATACTCCACCTCATTGGCCTATTATCACATCTAATGACAATGAGGTAATTTATAAAAATTCAATTTTTATGCATTGTTCATATGATCCTATATTAAAAAACTTATAAATAATGTTATGATTAACTATGGTTGAAGTAAAAAAATTTATACAATGACACTCCTACAATCTTTTGGGTATACACAAAAAGATTTGTAAGATACAATGAAATAATTTAAATTATTTTATGGATAGAGACGCACCACCTTGGGATGAATAGTATATTTTGTTTAGGAGGGATAAGTCATATTAGACTTACCATTCCTATTTTTATAGATTAATGTGTTATTCAACATGTTATTAGGAATCCCATGGATGCAAAGACTTTGTGCACTTCCCTTTACATTAAAACAATGCCTAAATTAAATATTACTACAATACAATGGTTAAGGTTCCAAGAGTATGGTGAATATCCACTATAATCAATGATATCTCCTCCACCACCCCCACTACCAACATGATTGGTTGATGCACATGTTTAAGATCATTATTCAAATAGGGATGATACACCTATTCATAATCATTATTCAAATAGGGATGATATAAATTTTCAAGACCATTATTTATAAAGGGTCAATACACCTATTTAGGGCCATTATTCAGAGAGAGTTGATACACATACTTAGGAACACCATTTAGATGTAGTTAATACACATATTTAGGATTAGCATATAAATTTTATTATTACAAATATACATGATCCATGTATATAACTAACTATTCCACATAAATTACATCAAAGACTTAATCACAGCCTATAAAGGTTGCCATCTTATATAGTATATACTTAGCACTGTGGCAAGTCAACATCTTTCAAAATGAACATAAGAAGTGAGACACCATATTACTACATAATGGATATAATGGATTCCTATAACTTATAGATCCATTTATCATTCCCTAAGTTATATGGGAAATAAGCATGGTAAACATGGTGCACTACATGATTCCCTATCAATTTATGATCCATACCTAATTTATAATTCCCAACCAAGATAGATTATCCCTCCACCACCTTATATATGAACTTCCAATACTCCTCCCATTGAGTATATCATTGAATGTTTTTTCCAAATTTAAAATATTCAAAAAATACAAATAATTCAAATAATGAAAAAACAAAAAAAATTCAAACATTCAAAATTCAAATTCAATACCTGAGCATGACATGATTTCTAATTTTAATTATTTACATATGTTATTAATGACATGTTTGGTAGATGGAATATTCTTTACAACACATGAATTTCATGATTTATGAGTGTTGTGAAGGACATATATGTTACACATGGACATAAAGATGTTGGTTTTCTCTCTACCCAATAGTTGTGATAATATTAAGGGCATTATTTTCCACAAGTTTCACTATTACAAGTTGTATCATTTTATGACCTTTTCAGCATGTTGATCAACCTATATTATTTATAGATGCCTTACACAATGATACATGATATGCCATTATTATGTCATATGACATTGGTATATATATATATATATATATATATATATATATATATATATGTATGTATGTATGTATGTATGTATGTATGTATATATATATATATACATATATATATACATACATATATATATACATACATATATATATGCATACATATATATATATATACATATATATATATTATATATATATATATATATATGTATATATATACATACATATATATACATATATATACATACATATATATATACATATATATATATACATATATATATACATACATATATATATACATATCTATATATACATATATATATATACATATATATACATACATATATATACATACATACATATACATACATACATTATATACATACATACATATATATATACATACATACATACATACATATATACATATATATATATACATATATATATATATATATATATATATATATATGATGTAGACTAGTCCTTTGCTCTATGTGCCATTGATGTTTTTACTCTTTTACATGATAAATTAATTTATGTTTGGCCTTTGGCCTTAATTTATGTGACATATTTTATGTCACTTATTTAAAACATTTTCATGTCCTCCTGCATGTGTCCCTTTGCCTTATTTGTGACACCAGTACTTGTGCTTGTTGATCTTATTTATATTGAGGGATTTAATGATCTATAACATGCACTATTAATATGTAGTATTATTGAATTATTACTTAATAATTCAGTAATAAATTTATCTATAGATGACACATACATGCCCTAAATTCCATAAGTTACATATATGACTTGATTGACATATACACTACTATGATGACATATTCTCCACATAATCAAATTATATTACATGATGTTATATTTACATGACAAGATAGAGTTAAATATTTTTTGAAGATGAATGACATATAGGATTCGTCCTTCATCTCAAAAGGATGAAATTACAATGAGTTTTTCATAGAGACATAAGCCTTCATGAGCATAAAATCATATTAGAGTAAACCTTTCAAAGATTTAAATGGTTCAAATATCATAATAGTTCATATTCATGGAATATATCAACACATTGATACATATTACTCAAGCATATGCCATGATTATGCATTCACTTTACATACACATGAGCACATATTCATGGACACTTGAGTGTATATACATGGTCATATGCACAACACTTTACAAGAAAAAATTAAAGTTTTTCACATACAAATTCATTTGAGATATAAGTTATCAAATTTATCATATAGATATATAAAATTTTATATGATTTGGCACAAATTTAAGGGGAATGTTAATAATTCATGTAAATATACACAAAATAGTTACAATTGAATGTGAAGTGGTTATTATAATTCATACTTAGCATAATGTGTGGTCATGATGGGGGAATGGACACGGTCCATTCTCTTTATATCATGAATTACATTCTACATTGAGTGAAACTACACAATCAAACATGCATACATGATGGGGACATGAATATTATCCATTCCCTTTTGATCATTAATTTTACCTTGAATAAATAGAAATTAATTGAACTAGATTGAAACATTATAATTGAATATTTAATCCATTTTTAGTGGTTGATTCACTTTATTTGATCAAAACTTGCTTGATTATTTATTTCATTTAATTGTGTAGTTATTTCTTTGAGTTGAAGCTAATCACATGGTTCACTCCCTTTTTCCTACATAGTTACTTGGGTTAGCACATCATATAATTTTACCCACATTAATGAAGGTTTGGTCATGTTTTTTTATCATCTCAAGATTATACATAGTTACATAAATTTGATACATAATCACCCCAACTATCAAATGATTTAACAAAGAAGCATGACCTCCAACAAACTATAATGGATACATGATTTTCACCAACACACAATATCAAATGGAAAAAGTCATACACTTTCAACTATATCCCACCATTAAAAGTGTTTTGTACACAATCATGTATATTTTATCTTTTTACACTAGTAATTACATTACTAAAATAAAATAGGTGAATTTTTATATACTAAAATATAGTATTTGGTACTTCACAATGGAAAGCTTGACACACATTTACCATACATGACATCAGGACTCAAACAAGGTCCTAATTATACATCCTCTTAGAATTGCATGATATATTATGACACCTATAATAACCTCATTGTTTATTTCAAACTTTATAAATATATTCTACATAAATATCCAAACTCTCAATTTAGTATGCATATATACAGGTCAATTTTACTAGTTATAATCATTACAAATAGTTGATAATGACTTGCATTGGTTAGAATTAACCCACTACTAGCAACTTATATTTTATAAAATCAAACCCATCCTTATGGTTGGCTAATAATCTTAGAATGTTGATAACATGATAAATCATTTAATTGTATCCATATATAGACAAATCAAGGTTTTACTCAAAAAAGGTACTTATTTATTATACATATATACACAATTTCACACTAAATAAATATACCGTATTCTTCCCAATTTCCATACCTATCACTAGGAATAGCTACAAATAAAGCTTGAATTACTCAAAATCCAAGTTAAATCAAACATTTTCAAGTTCCAAAACTAGTAGTTAATTTCATACACATAATAAAGGAGCATAATCACACTAGGTGGGAGAACTATTTATATATTAATTTCCATACTTGGAGTATTGGATATTTAGGCAATAGTAAACTAGTAGGTAGGGGTGATCGAGGTCAACTTAGCCCATTACACTTCCCCCTATGTTTTGAGGTTTTTATCCCTCACAAGCACATCTAGGGTTTTAAGGCAAAGGAGGTTAACTTTTATATCTATGTGTATCATTAGGTTTTAGGATCTCAAAAATAGAGAAATAAAATATAACTATAGGTGATCATATATTTAATTTTTCCTAGTTCTGTGTAGATCAATCTTGAATGATAATATTGATCTAATCCTATGGAACCAACTTAGTGTAGAAATTGAATTAAATCCATAACTAAATAAACCACATGCTTATTTATCTCTGATTTTCACTTTTAAAAATTAGTCATAGTCAGAAAGTCAATAAAAAGTGGAGTATCATGATCTCTTTAGTACTTTCCATATTGTTATTTTCTCTTATCAAAATAGAAGAATCAATCTCAGTATTTTTCATTCATATGCATGATTGAATGCCATATGTATTGATCTAAATTAAATTTCAAAGTTATATCTTAATTATTTTAATTTCATCACCTTAATAAAAAAAGGTAAAAACACTCATAAATTCCCTTATAAAAATAATTCCTTCAGACATAAAAATAGGATATAAATGTATTATAATAGTGAAATTGGTGGAGAATCCTCTGATTTAGAGACATCATGGTTTGATTAAGAATAATCTTGCTTTGATGAATTATATGGTCTAGATGAATCTTAAAATTATATTTTGAGAAATTATATACACCCATACTTAGTTCATGCTTAACTCTAATATTAGGTTTTGTTGTAGTAGCATTTTTTATAGATGATAGGAGTTTTATGTTTTCTATTGATATTTTTTTGGTTTGATATCCTATGATTTTTTATATTCATAAATTATCACCTCTCATTTTATATTGGAATATATCATATTATTTTATTATCATTCTATAGTGATTGTATAGATAAAATATATCAATAGCACTAGTAATGTTTGTAAAGTGGCTAATGTTGTTGGGCATCAGATGAGATGTGCCATTCAAAGCTACCAAATTATATTTGATATAGAGGACAATGTGGTTGAGTATGATCATGATGATAATAATAATATTGAATAGGTACAACTTATTAAAGGGGACTATTGTTCCCAAGATGGTTGTCATATTCATGTCTAGATGAAGCTTTAAGAAGTGACATTGGTTAATCAGTACCAAGATGTATAGAGTTATAATTTATAAGTTATGGAAGATGTTGGATGGCTTCAATATAATTTTATTTAGATCATATTTTGGTACCCTTTATAATAATTGGTTTACTTAAATAAAAATGAATCAACAACTATAGATTATCCTAAGAACAGTCAAAATCCATGTCTAAATCATGATAAATACAAGTCAAAGAAAACATTTTCAAGTATCAAATCCAAATCATTAGTTGTAGATATATAGTGACAGATCATAATTTCATGATCATAATATGTGGTATAATTATTTATGGTTTGATTTCCATCCTCAAAGTATTAGATATTTAGGTAGTGGTAAATTATTCAATGGGGTTGATTAGGGTCATCCCAACCCATCTCACTTTTCCAAATTTTCTATGTTTCTATCCCTCAAAAGTATACATATGGTTTTAAGGTGAAGGAGGATAATTTATTGAGTAATCCCCATCATCAATATTTCATATTACATATATGGATCATAGATAGATAGGCAAAGGTGACCATACCATCACAATCCCTCATTTTTTCATTGGTCAATATTGACCTACATGTGTTAGTATTGATTAGTAATATTAAACCATAAACATAGAATCAATAGTATGCAAACACTAGTGCATTTATTAAATTGGATAAATCATAGTTCTAATTTTATTCAATTTCCATTCTATAATCTAGTCATAGTAAAATACTCAACCATAAAATCTATGTACTCATACCTTTTTTATTACTATATTTAGCATATGCCATTTATGGAATCATTGAAATTTATTATAAGATTTTACTTTAGATTCATGCTTAAATGCCATATTTTAATTTGTATTATTCTACAAGTTTCCATCCTATTAGGGTTTGTAAAAATAAATCAAGGTTAAATAATGTATTTTGTGGATTAATAGGATATTACCATAATTTCATCATTGAATTCTCCCATATATCTCATCCCATCACTTCCCTATTTATGAAAGCAAAGAAGTTTTTTTTATTAAACTAAAGAAAACACATATATGTAAGATAACATGATGGGGTATATACAAGTATGAGTGAAATATGTGTAGGTTTTGGTTATGCAAATAATATTTTAAATAAATAAAGAAGATGCATGATTTTGGATAAAATTTTTAGAGAAGAATAAATGTGCAAAGACATATAGGAAGGAGGATGATGGCTATGTAGGCTGAAGACTATTACATAACTCAAGAAAATAAGTTTCAAAATAGAATAAATATAACATGGGTGAATCATCATGGAAAGGATATACTCATAATATATTATAAAATCCATAAGATATTTTATAGTTTTCTAGAAGATATCTATCTAGATCCAACTATCAGGAGTGGGTCATTTATGAAATTATATAAATAGGACCCCGAACATCTCATTAGGACTAGTTATAAATTTGAGTGTATAAAGATTACATGTTTTTCATAACTTTTTAAGAAATTAAAAACATTTTATGTATGTGTATATGCATTAAATTATCTAAAAAAGTATATATTTTTAAATTGATTTCTATGAGATGATTTTGAATGATAATGGGATGCATATAAATATTTATTATTTCTATGTGTTTCTTAGTTTAGTAAGTGTTTATAATTGATATTGAATGATATTTTATATTTTTTTAAATCATTATGATAGGTGTATATTTTATTTTTCAATCTTATTAATGATGGGGTTATTATTGTCTCCTATGAGCTTTGAACAAGCTCTTATACTTAGGTTTAAATGATTGTTCATCACATTAAGGTCTATTAAGTATTTTAATTAACTAAGGTTTGTTGAAACCAATACATCCATATTTATTTAAATAATTATAGACCTCCATTTTTATTCAAGATGAGATATAATTTCCATTTTCAAGATTCATCATTTATCTCATTTTGAAGATAAAATTTGTGAACCAAGTCAGAAGACAAGAGGATAAATCAAAACATTTCTCTCTTAAACCATTTTTATGAGATTTTTTTAGTTATTTGGAATATTAAATAACATTATAACCTATTTTTAGTCTTGTTAGATCAAATTTTCATAAAAATAGTTCATATTGTATGATTCCAAAAAATTTAAATTAATTAGCAGCCATAAACACATCCAATGTTCAAGTATCATTATTTTTTTTAAGAAGAGAGAAAGAAGAAACTTAATAGGGGTGTGTTAAAACAAAATGGTGTGTTGTGCATGCATAAATCTAGACAATTTTTGATACTCCTCTTTATCTAGCGAGGATGACTTGTCGATTAAAAAGCAATCTAGAAAATGGTGGATTAGTGAAATAGTAGGGTGGACTACCTAGCATGAGCAAGATCCAAGAAGACAAGTATTCCTTGGAGGATGTCAATCCACACTTTTAAAAAACTTAAGTTTTGATAAACTAAAAATAAATGCTTTCCTAAAATAACAAAGGGTACTGAAATGTAATACAAGAAATGCTAGAAGACAGATAAGTGATTTTGACTAAAAATAGAAATAAATGGTTAAATACTAATGATAAATTATTCAAATTTGATTTAGAAAATAATTTTAAACTTTGTGATAAAATAAAAAATCCAAAAGTGGGATTTGGGTATGGATTGATAGGTCAAATCAACTTGCTATTATAAAATGGACACATAGTGACCATCAATAGTTAGGTGTGACCATCAATAGTTAGCCAACCATTGGTAATTAGGTAAGACCATTGGTGGTTACTTTGGAATTTGGTTTGGGAAAATAAGTATATTAGGGAGAGTTGTAGAGAGGTTCTAAGTGTGGTGTTTAGGTTTAATGTTGGTTACCATATAGAAATTAGTGCTTAGAGGTATCTATTTTAGGAGTTGGGTGTTTGAGTGATTGGAATAGGCTATGGATGGTTTTGGGTAGGAGATGAAGTGTTTAGAGTTACAAAACTCCAACATAAGGAATGAAGTGTAGAGAATGGGAATGCCCAAGCACTAAAATAAATAAATCTAATTACTAAATCTTGATAAAAAAAACATTGATACTTACATTTTAGGTGTTATTTATTTGAGGAATGCTAAGGTGGGTTGGAAGCTATTATGGATTCTAGAGAAATTTTATCAGAGTAACATTTCCTTGGCTCAAAATAGTGAGTTGAAAAAGCACCCTAAGTCTCTGACCTAGTTCCTGATTCATTGGGAAGCTTTTAGATTCCCCTGGGAGTCAAAATCTCTTGCAACCAAATCAATTCAACTTCCTCTTCATATCTTAATATATAATAAATGATCATTGAAATGAAATATTCTAACAAATAGTCTAACATGTATTGATCATTCAAATAATAGACTAAAATAAAATAGCTAGTAATCAATGAGTGACTTTTAGTTAAGTTAAATTTGTCTCCTTAAATCATGAACTCTTAAGGAAAAGTTTAAGTAACCTCTAATGGTCTAGGTCAACCTTTGATGGTCGAGAGATGACTACCAATGGTTAAGGGGACATAGTAAAATTGGCTAATCCACTAATGACTAGTAGTTAATTTTATAGGAAATGGTCTGAGGTTAATAATGAGAGCATTAAGATGCATAAATAATAAGTCCATGAGGTTAAGGTTATTAATTGCTAGGGTAAAAATGGTCTATAGGTTAGGTGTCAACCAACTAGCCATGGGTTTGGGTAGGCAAGTTTTAAATAGGCTTTATTGAATTAACTAACTAAATTAATTTAGTCAAAGGTGTAAATCTAAGGATTTTAATAGGTAATCCTAACCCAAGGGGGATAAAGGGGGCTAAGGGGTGTTTTGACAACTAGAAATGCATTATGTGGTTCTTGAATGCCTAGATTTTCCCCATTTTTATTATGTATTTTACATCCTCAAGATGCAAAAAAAAAAAAAACAATAGGTGTAATAACTAGTTAGATAGATGCTTCAATTATGAGAGGTGTTCCCCCTCAAACTGAGATGTGACAAGGTGAAAATAGATTTAGGTGTGGGTTTGACAAATGAAAATGGTTTGTAAAATGGGTAAGATAGGTTAGTGCAATGGGGGATAAAGTGAAAAAAGCCACCACATTTAGGCATAGCGGATATGGTTTCACTCATAAACTCAAGTCATCTGAGTAAAGGTTACCATGGTATCAGGGGTCTAAAAAGTGGGTGATCTTAAGAACATGTATTAGGTCACAAGTGCTAGAATTGCTAAGGGGCAAAATTAGAGGCATCTAAAAGTTTGAAATTTAAAAAGGGTTGAAGTTTAGCATGCCATCACTAATGGTGGTAAGGGTCATGAAAATAAGGGTGATAATAAAGTTATCATGATGTGATCATTGGGAAAAACAACATACAAGTGGACTAAATGACCAAAAGGTGAGCTAGGTGGGTAAATGGAAAGTTGGGCTAGGTGGTCCTTTAGTAAAAAGATATGGTAGGATGGTAAAACCATATAGGGTTTGACTATTGATGGTTAGGGTCAACCACTGGTGGTTATAGAGAGTGTTGGTGGTCACAAGGAAGCCCTAAAAAAACAACCATAAAATGTCATATTATGTTTCATTATGGTTATTTCCAATTCAACCCATGGCATTTCCATTTATTGTATGTGAAAATTATAGTGAGGTGTACTTGGTGAGTTGAGTAAGGTGGGTTTGACCAAGGTTAGACAATGTGTTTGACTAGTGAGGTAGATGTTGACATGGGTTTAGAGGAGATATGTAGAGGTTGTGTGGGCTAGAGTGGATGCAAAGATGTAGCACAATAGAGTTAGATATTGAGGTTGAGTGACAGTGGTGATACTGAGGACTCCACCATGATATCAGATGTGCAATGAGGTAGGAGAGGCATTAAATTATATTACATTTATTATTTTATTTTTTCTTGTTTGGGTGGGTGGGTGTGTGTGTGTGTGAAAAACAGGTTTTGAGGGTATGGAGTGGGAGAATTGGGTAGAGGGGTGGAATTATTTGTAAGAATGAAGGCTTGGGTAGAAATAGATTAGGTGTAGGTTAAAATGTTATTTGTATTGAAGTCTTTAGGATTTTGTGGTTGGACCTAGGGTTTTTGGGTCATCAATGATCACTACACAGTGATCATCAATGGTTTCTATTAACCATCACCGATCGATAAGAGTTCCTCAAATGTACAATATGTGAAATATCAGTGGTTCATAACTTGAATCATAGATGATGTCAAGGGTTACTCAAACATGGTTCTATAAGGAACCATCATCAATTGACATTCAACCATCGATAGCTGGTATCAGGTTTGAAAATGGGGTAAATCAAGAAATAAAAGTGGGTTAAGGGTTGGTTTAGGAATATAATCTAGAGATTTAAGGGTGATGGGTTAAAAATGAGGTGTGTAATCAAGTAGTAGGGGGTAGGGTGAATAGGTAAAGTGCATAGCCTATGTTTAAAGTATAAGGTAGATTAAGGTAAAAATTTAACTTTATAGGCAAGGGAATAACTATAGATGTGAGACCAAGTGCTTTAGATCCTAGACAAGGTAGGCAAGGCTATGATAGATCAAGAGTGGGAGCACATGATAGTAGTGGGCCTAAGAGGCATGAGATTTTATTAGCATGTGCCAAGAGATGTGACGATGTTAGTAGCCCTCATCAAGAGATGGAACCTCACTACCAACACTTTTTTCCTATTTACTGGAGATATTACTATCTTATCAAAGGATATTCACTATATTTTGTGGTTATCAATCTATGGAGAGATGATAGAGCATATCGATAGTGAAGAGCAAGATGCATATATGAACTAGATATTTAGAGAGGACCTTATTCATGTGAGATGGAACACTAGAGGATTCCATTATGATCCTATGTATCACATGGATAGGGGAAAGAGATGGATTTTCACAATGATGATGATAGCCATGACCTGATATGCACTTCTAGTTTTTAATAGTGGTAGATTTCCCTTTTTATTATTAGGTATTTTGGTAGACATGTTGATGGTCTAGATAGTATTTGAATGGGAACCTTTCCTACTAGTTTAGATCTATCAAGAGTTCTGAGGATAAAATTTACATAAGTGATATATCATTAGCATCAAGTTTATACTATATTGTTGGGTATATAAGCACATCAGGGTGCTATGACTAGATGGATTACCATGGCAAACATGGGACCAAGGGGAGTTTAGAGTGGGATTCATGAGATGGAGAGTTGAATATGCACTTATAACACCATGAGAAGTGGCATGACATCTAGAATGGTACAAGGATAGGTTGGAGGCACTAGTTGATGGGGAGGTTATATAGAGGATGTATACTAGATTCCCAACATGGGCAAGTTATGCTAGGCAGACCTTGTCATTATAGAGTTATAAGTGGATTTATGGTAGACAAGAGCATGAGGTAGAGCTTATCCCATTTGATAGGGTGATTAGATAGTTTAGGTTAGTTTAGGGTGTCCTAAGTGCTTTCCCAAGGTATGGGACAGAGGATGCCAAGACACCACTACCTCCTCCATAGCCATAGGAAATAAAGATTAACCATGAGTCACTACTTATGGTGGCATACATCGATGATACATGTGTGATGTAGGATTAACTTGTATGGTTTTAAGGTCATTATGTAGTAGCAGTGTTTAGGGGAGATAGTGTATAATAACATCCAAATATAGACATGGTGGAAGAGGATGAGGACTAGATGGATGTGTATTACCCTAATAGGTAGGCACTTATCATAGAGAGATATTAGGTGAGGGTATCACTATATATAGCATAGGTAGCTCTAGCAGTGGTGATTGTAGAGAGAGATATAGAATAAGTCCATGTGGCTATCCTTATGTAGCAGAGGGATATAGCATGAAAATAGCTATCCTTGGTTACACTAGAGAGAGAGATGATTTTAGGTAGGCAAGAGGGTGGGCACTCTCACCTATAAGACCATTAATGACCATCCTTGTGGTGAGGTATGTGGCCATAGTCAAAGATCTTAGATACTATGAGGCACTAGTATTTAGACAACTTCTAGATGAGACCTAATATGTTGAGTATAGATCAATGGTTATTGGGGGAGATATCAACACTACACTAAATTTGTGGGCAACATATGTGGGTGTAGAGATAGGTCCTAAAGATGGATATGTTCTAGGAGATAGTAGTGCCCTAGGACCTTAGACTCCTATGAGACTCTCTAGTTTAATATATGATAATTGCTTATCATAAAAAGAAAAAATAAAAAGTAAAATAGATGCAAAAACTAGAGTATAATTAGGCTTTATTATGATAATTAGACTCTCTAGTTTTATTTTTATTATAATGTTTGATCGAGACAAATGCAAGTGATTATGATATGGGATCTATTCTAATGTAGGGAAAGAAACCAATATGATATCATTTTGAGACCTTCATAGGTATGGTAAAAAACTATATGAATTATGTTAAGGAATTGTATGCATTAGTTTAGAGTGTTAAGAAGTGGAAACATTACTTGATAGGCAAGGAGATAGTGATACATATAGATCATTAGCCCCTTAAATATCTCTAGTCACTT
Source organism: Torreya grandis (assembly GCA_037957365.1). NCBI lineage: Eukaryota > Viridiplantae > Streptophyta > Pinopsida > Cupressales > Taxaceae > Torreya > Torreya grandis. Next base: position 733,277 of record JARHVA010002750.1, read on the forward strand.
TCCAAGCTAGAATAGTCTAGGCATTTTCATTGGATGGGTTTCTTATATCAGTTTCATCTTGTGGTCAGGTATATTAAAGGTATTCAAAATAAAGTTGCTAACATGATTTCCAGGCCTCCTATGGTAGTTGCATTTATTCTTTTAGAACATAGATCTTTGACTCATGAAAGTTATAAAGAATATTATGTTGATGATTTTGAATTTAATAATGTGTACAAAGACTTAATGAGTGGTAAAAAGGTAGAAGAATTAGACTATCATGTGCATAATGGAATTTTGTATCATCTGGGTAAACATTGCATTCCTCAAAATGAAAGGGTGCACATGATTAGGGAAGCACATACTTCTCTTATTTTTGGTCATTTTGGAATTGGGAAAATGGTTTCACATTTGAGAATGTATTGTTATTGGCCATGTATGTAGGAAAATGTTTCCAAATATATCAAGGGGTGTGTTCTTTGTGCCACAACCAAACCTAGTAATAGGAAACTAGGACTTTACACTCCCTTACCTGTTCTTGTCCCTGAGAAAGTATTTCCATGGATTTTATAGGGGGTTTTCCTATGTCATTGAGGAAACATGATTACTTGTATGTGGTAGTGGATAGATTTAACAAGATGTGTGTTTTGATTCCTTGTACTAAGTAGATTATAGTGGAAGGTATGACACATTTGTTCTTTAAACATGTATGGGTTCATTTTGGTTTGCCCACTTCTATTGTTTTTGATCAATATTTTTGATTTTTTAGGGAATTTTGGTTAATAGTGTGGGAATTGATCAACACTAAGTTGAATAAGAGCACTATATTTCATCCATAGATTGATGGTTAGATAGAAGTTGTGAACTACACAGTGGTATATTTGTTTAGGGGTTATTGCAGTAAACATCCCAAGTTTTGTGATGAGAATTTATGTTAAAACAACATGCTTACAACCATGCACTTCATTCTTCTACTATGAAATCTCCTTTTGAATTTTGTTATGGATATTTGCCTAAATATCCTCCAGATATTTGTTATGGATAGGATTTAGTTATTGATGAACTTAAAGATGATATAAAAAATAAGAAGTTAATTGAAAAGATATAGTAGGTACACCAAACTATCCAAGATCAATTGGAAAAAAGTCAGGCAAAGTATAAAACAAGACATGATAAACATCATGTTGATAACCAGTTTGCTATAGGTGATGTGGTATGGCTTCACATTAGTAAGGAAAGGCTAATAGATGAAGGTAAAAATTTGAAAGCAATTTGGTATGGTCCTTTTTGGATTATGGAAAAGATTGGTAAAAATGCTTTTCATTTATATTTTCCATCTTATATGAAGATTTATTCAATTATGAATGTGGAAAATATGAAATTTTATGAGCCTTTAATGATTGTAGATCATGATGAAAGTGTATCTATTCCTTATATTGATGATTTTTCTCCTAAGTATCTAAAAAATTTATAGGAAGATACAATACTTGATATAAAGGTTTAGACTTCACAAAGGGGAGATGCTGAATATATTCATGTTGGTCTCAAATGGATGCACTTAAACAAGGCCAAATGGATGGAAGCCAAAAGAGTGAGGGAGCAATACCCTCACCTCTTTACCAATTAATCAAATTTTAGAGGTCCAAAAGTTCTTAGTGGGTAGGATTGATCTAGGAAGATCTATATTTTTCTCCAAAAATGAAGTCTTCAAATTATAGGTTTATCATTTCCATGGTGAAGGGCTCAATGAGAGATTTTTGGCACATTTCATATTTTTAAAAATGGAGCCCATATGAGTAAGTTATAGCATGTGTAATATTGAATTGAGTAAGTAAAAAAATGGTGTTTGGAAGTCGACAAGTGGTGAGTGCTCAAAAATAAATGAGTGAATGACAAGTGGAAATAAGAGATTAGACTATATGGTGGCTCCTCAAGCGACCATGTGACTTGACACCATTCACTATGGTCCAATTTTGTATATTATGTAATTAATTAAATTTCATGCCAAATCCCCTCAACATTCCAAGACCCTCCAAATTTCCATGTGAAATCCAAGTTTCCCTGTATTTCCCATGGTCCCCACACACATTCCACATGAAAGAGCCAAGCTACCATATGCCACGTTAATGCCAACATATTCCATCATCTACTTCATGGATCATACCTTTTAAGGAATTAACCACCATGGATTTTATGGTAATAAAAAACTAATTTTTAACCCACTTTACTAATGTGGGATAATTGGTTATGATAAAAATAAAATCAATGCCTATAGTTTTGAACCCAAGACCTATCTAGTAAAAGGATAAGGAACCCACTGATACACCCATGAACATGAGCACTATATAAAAATATCAAAGTTATTTTTGAAGGCATGGTTTTGATTATTATCTCATGGAGACAAGGCATGTATGAGAGTGGTATAGAGACTTAGAGATTTATAAAATGCCTCAAACAATATAGTTTTGTTTTGAGGGTATCTCTTCAATAGATTAAAGCCCACAAGATGATTTTGGCGACTCTAAAATATTTGTAAAGATATTTTGAAATATTTTAATAGGAGTGATCCCCCCATTGGAGTGGATTTTGAGATGTAGGATTTATAGTTGAACTCTGTTATCAAATCAAGTGTGGTATTTTTGTCAAACTAGTCTCACAATTTATTGCACTCTTAAATTTTGTCAATTTTGGATATTTAAAAACTAATTTTAATTATGTAATCATTTAAAATTTAGAGTTTAAGTAACTCATTATATTAAGGTTTTGATCCAATTACAAGTGTGATTTATATTGTTACAATACTTTTTTGATTATGATTATGTATCAGTGGGATTCAGATGGTTTGATTGGTGGAAATGTCAAGAAAAAGGCTTGTAATAACCTTTTGAATATGGTTTAGTAATACTCAAGCAATAGTGGTAAGGGAGTGGAGGTTTTGGCTTTGATAGTTAGGGTGGAAACCCTTTTAGGAGTGGGTTTTGTAATAGGAGATTTTGGGGGAGTAGTTTACTTGATAGGTGGTTTTGGATTAGATTTCATGGGGGTTAATAGTTTGAAGGTGGAAGGTTTAGAGATATAATATTTGGAGATAGATGGTTGAGAGGTAGAAGGTTTGGAGGTAGATGGTTTTGATGTAGATGTTTTAGTTATGAATGGTTAGTTGAATATGGGTGAATGTGTAGCTAGGAATGGAGGTTGTGTTTGGGATTTCTTTAGAAGATGTGTCCTCTTAATTAAGGTAGAGGGGTGAAGTCCAAAGATAGAAGAAGGATGCGGTCCTAAAATGTAAAGAAAGGTAGAAATGGAAGGCAAATTTTTTGATTTTAGGATCTTAGGTGGCTCCACTTTCTTTGTTGGCTTAACTTGGGGTTTCTTTAGAGGGATAGATGGTGCCAAATACAACTTTAATGGAGGGTGAGTAAGGATCCATTTAGGGAGCATGCCTAAGTTTTTTATGGGATTTGTTGGGATGGTAGAAGGTTCTTAGGTTACTTTGGGTGGAGTTAGGTTGGAAGATTTACCTATGGTTTAGGAGGTAGAGATTTTCAATGGTTTGGTTGGGATGATTGTGAGTTCACTAGTAGAAGTGGAAGGTTGGGTTGATAATGGTATGGTTGAGGGATATTTTTTGGTTTGATAAGGGAGCCCAAGATGGTGCCAAAATGTGGCATGATCCATGTTGGGTTGGGATAGGAACTCCAAGTTTTGAACCAATCTATATAATGGCTTATAAATAGGTTTGGTTCCTTTGGTATTAGACTCAAAGGAAAAACCCATGGGTTGAGAAATGGAATCAATTTCCTTGTCCTTTTCCTCAATCAAAGGCTCCAAAATTTTGGAAGGTGATTCCTCCATGAAAGGGGTTGATGAAGCAACCTATTATTTAGGAAGGCTTTCCAAAGAAAGAGTGAGAGCTTAGTCATAGAAGAAAATGAAAGGGAAGTGATGGTGATCTCCTCTATCATGAATTCCAAAGGAGAGGATATGGTGGTTTCCACTACCTCAATAAGTGAAGAAGGGAGGATAATGACTTCATTTGTTTTAGTTTCGAAAGGAATAGAAGGTGAATACACTAACTCAATAAGTGGAGAGGAAGAAGAAGTGATTTGGGTAATGGTTTCCTCAATAATGAGTTCACTAAGAACCAAATTAACTTTGTGAACTTTATGGTTTTGAGAGGATTCCAATTTGCTACTTTCATTATTCATGGAAGGTGAATGGCTAGGAAAAGGTTGTCTAAATATTCAAGTGATTGATTTGGGAGTGCATTGGGATTATCTAGCATAAGTTACCCCTTGTCAATAAACCCTTGCACATTGATTTTTAATGTATTGCATCTACTAACATCATGTCCAATGACATTATGGAAGACACACAATTCATTTTGCTTATACCAATTAGGTATAGGACGAGAGGAATGAAATTTTTATGAGGGTTTAATTGTAGGAAGTTGTATGATATTTAGTTTAGATAACTTTTGAAAAATGGAAACATATAACTCCCTTAGTGGATTATATTGATTTTGGCTGTTATGGTTTTGGTTTTGGGTATTTTTATTGGAAGAATTAGAAGATTTAGGTTGGTTAACAAATAGAAGAGGGGCAGTTTTAAGGACAATTGCATTTGTAGTTCCTTTGGTTTTAGTCTTAGTGTTGGAGTGGTTTGTGGTTTTGGAGGAGGAAGTTTCATTTGAATTTAAACTATATTTCTTGTTTCTCAACTTTAGCTTCACCTCATCAATGGATCTAATCTCTAATTCTTGTGTCATGGTGAAAGCCTCATCAAAGGTATTAAAAGTTTGAACATATAAAGTGGAAGAAATATGTTTGGCACAATCCCAAGAGAAAATCTCAATCATCTTAGGTTGGGGAAAATAAAAAGAGATTTGGTTTATCAAGCCTCTCCAACAGGATAAAAAATCAGCAATTGACTTATCCTCAAATTACAGAATATAGTAGATGTCGATGATGGGAACTTTCTTAGATATATTTATGGAAAATTGATCTAACAAGGTTTAAGCTAATTAGACAAAAGAAAAGATGGATTTATTGGTAATAGAACTATACCAATCTAATGTCAAATCAGATAGGTGCATGGGAAAGGTGCGAATAAGGAGAACATCATCATAAGCAATTAAATAGCAATAATGTCTAAATGATCTAAGATGTTTCTATGGATCTTCCTTGATTTGAAATATTGAAATTTTTGGAAGTCACCATTGAGGAGGATAAGGTCAGATTGGGATGGATGGATGAATTGATTCATTTCAAATTTTATTATATGATAAGAGGTTATGGGTACCAAAAATAGATGACTCTAAATTATTCATCTTATCCATTAACATCTTAACTAGATCAGTTTGTAGTTGTGTACTACCATAGTTGTACAATATGTTATATTATCATTGGGTATGTGCAACATATGGATAAATAGTGGAAGGTTGAGAGGATGCCACATATTGGTATGTGGACATGGATGGTTGGTAAGATGCCTTATATGGGTAAGTGGATACAAGAGTTTGGGTATAATATGGATCCATATACCCTTGTGGGTTGGAAATATATCTTGGGTTGGGTGCAATCAGATCTTGTTGAGGGATTGACATGGGTTGGGTTAGAGGTATGGATAGGTTGATAGGCTGAGGATGGGTGGTAAATTTGGTACTAATGGGTGGAAGGGTAAAAGGTATGGAAACCACCAAGCTTTGGAATGGATTAGAGGTTAGTGGGTTAAAGATAATAATAAGAAGGGTGGCAACACTAGTAGAGGGTAATCCAAGGATAAGTGGAGTATAGGTGACCAAAGGCTGGGCTTCTCCTATAATTGAAGAGTTATTGGTTGGGGTGGAAGGTGTTTGGGTGTTGAATGGTTAGATGGGTTAGTTCTAGATGGTGGTATTGCTAGGATTATTGATAAAAGGAGATGCTTGGGTGACTAAGGGTTGGGTGGAAATGGTTTAAATAAATGTGTTACACATAATATGGGATGGCATATCATAAGGTAGATTAATAAATGGAACCAAATTGAAGGTATAATAAGACATGGTGTTAAGGTAGTGTTTGAGGGCTATGGGGTTTTTATCCAAAAAGGTGGTGAAATCCATATCACCTTGGGAAAAAAATCCAAGGGATATTAGGAATTACAAAAGAATAGGAAGAACCTTCTATATCCAAGACATAATCCATAGACGATGAAGAAGAAAAAGATGGGTGGTTGGAAAGTGGATCCTAAATTGCTTGGTTTCTTAGTTGTTGCCTAGTTAAAACCATGTGAAGAAGGGGAAAAGGAAGATAAAAGAAATCTCACAACTCAAAAGAGAAGCAATCAAAATAAAAATATTCTTAGGAAAATAATGTATACATTAAAGTGTGCTAAAATCCTAAGATACCTTTTATCTCTCTTTAGGCTTATGCCTCAATTTTAAAGAACTTATGGAGATCAACTTTGGGCTTGTAGAGTGGGTACTAGAAAAGGATGTCTAAAGTTGGTTTTAGGTATTTAAGGACCTCAATAATATATGTTATAACTTGGTACATGGCTTGATATTAGATCCTACCCCCTCACTTCACACACCATAGTGATAAGGGTATTAGGTGCTTAGCTAGAATATACTGAGTTGCTAGAGATTATACTCAGCCAATGAATTAATTTCATTCTCCCTTTGGTGATGAAATCCAAGTAGGATAGTTTAGGAAAGGTGACTGCTAGGTGATGAAATATTAGTTGATCTGTATGTAGATGTTTTGACGTTTGATTGAATGTGTGGTTTGGTATTATGTGTGTGATAATAAGTGAGACTATTATTAATTTACTTGATTAAATTAAGCTATGTGAGATAATCAATACAAGTAAATAATGGATGCAAAGTTAATTTTAATCTAAAAGAAAATTTTGGTGTCTTTTTAAATGAATTAAAAATAACTAATATTCACCTAGATGTGATGTGATGATGCAAATATTAAGCCTATAATGAGTACTTTTGATTTTTAGAAATGCAAGCAAAAATGATGATTTTTAATTTTTCTTAAGAAACCAAAAGAAACTAGAACTTGAATATTGGAAAGGAAAAAAGGAAATAAGGAATGCTTAAATTTCAAAAAATAATTTAATGAATGACTCCTCACTAATTCAACTAAATTTCCTATAAATGTGAACCCAAGAGATAGCCCAAGGGTACCATTGGGTGTGACAAAATGTTTCACTATTTTTTTCTAAGAGAGTAAGAAGAAACTTAAGAGGGGTGTGGTATAAAAAAATTGGTATGTTGTATATGCATGAATCTAGATTAGTATCAATACTCCTCTTTGTCTATGGAATATGACCTATAGATAAGAAATAAATCTGGAAAATGGTGGATTAGTGAGATAGTAGGGTGGACTGCCTAGCATGAGCTAGATCTAAGAAGCACAAGCTTCTTTAGAGGTTGTCAATCCCCACTTTTAAAACACTTAAGTTTTAATAAATTAAAAATAGATGCTTTCATGAAATAATATAGTGTACTAAAATTTAATACAATAAATGCTAGAAGAGAGATAAGTGATTTTGACTAAAAATAATAATAATAAATTAAGTTAAAAATCTATGATAAAACATAAAATTCAAAAGTGGGATTTGGGTACAGACTAATAGGTCAAATCAAATTACTATTGTACAATTGACACACAGTGACCATTGATGGTTAGGTATGACCATCGACGGTTAGAAAATCATCAGTGGATAGGTAAGACCATTGGTAGTTATTGTGGAATTTGGTTTGGGAAAAGAAGTCTATTAGGGAGAGTTATAGAGAGGTTCTAGGAGTGGTGTTTGTGTTGAATTTTGGTTGTGAGATAGAAAGTAATGATCATAGGTATTTGTTTTGGGAGTTGGGTGTTTAGGTGATTGGAATATGTTATGGGGGTTTTTGTGTAGGGGAGAAGTGTCTGGAGTTGTAAAACTCCAACATAGGGAATGGAAAGAAGAGAATGGAAATGACTCAAACACTAAAATAAATAAATCTAATTATTGAATCTTGATAAAAAAACAAAGATACTTAGCTTTTAGATGTTTTTGGTCTAAGTAATGTTGAGGTGGATGAAATTTATTGTGGATCCTAGAGCAATGTTAGTAGAGTAATGTTTCCTTGGCTCAAGACAGTGAGTTGTAGAAGCACCCTAAGTATCTGGCATAGTTCTTAGTTTTTTGTAAAGATTATGGATTTGCCTAGGTGTCATAATCTCTTCTAATCAAATAAATTTAGCCTCCTCTTCATATCTTAATATAGACAAAAAGAGCATTGAAATGAAATATTTTAATAAATATTCTAACATTCATTGATCATGAAAACATTGGAATAAAATTAAATAGCTAGTAATCAATGACTCCTTTGATCATGTACCCCCTGAGGCCAAGTTTAAGTAATTACTAGTGGTTTGTGTCAACCATTAATAGTCAAGATTTGACCATCAATGATCAAGGGGACATAGTCAAAATTATCCAATCCATTAATGACTAGTAGTTAATTCACTAGGAAATGGTCTAAGGTTAATAATGAGAGCACTAGGACACATGAAGAACAAGTATAGGAGGTTAGTGTTATTAATTTCTAGGGTATAAATAGTCTCTAGGCTAGATGTCAACCAACTAGCCATGGGTCTGGGTAGGTGAGTTATAAATAGGCTTTATTAAATTCATTAACTTAATTAATCTATCCAAAGGGGTAAATCTAAGGATTTTACTATGTAATCCTAACCCAAGGGGGTTAAAGGGGGCCAAGGGGTGTTTTGAAAACTAGAAACACATTACATAATTTTTGAGTGTCTATAATCATACTTTTTTTTATTTCACTAAAGATCCTTGTATCAAGTGAACATGGCCACAATTTAAGTAAACATTCATACATTAACATGTCTATAGAGTCTTGGTTTCACATCAAAGACCAAATTTGTTTTGAATGACCCTAAGAATATGTGACTCTATGAGTCCCTTCTAATTTTCCTCATGTTTTCTTCTCATTGTCATTAGTTTATTGAAGTAATTTGTGTATATTATTAACTCTTTTAAGGTATGATCATAATATTTTAATATAATTTTTATATTAAAAGGTGAACATAAATAAATATAAAATAAATATATAAGGTTCAATAGATCCATAGAATCTAAATAGATCTATTTGTAAACCAAAAATGCACTATATGACCCCTATTACCTCGATAAAATGAAATTATACCATATGAATGACTATGAGTAAACATAATAAAGGTAAAAGTGGAAGGAAATTTTGAAGCCTAGTGAGAACACATTACAAAAAATATCACCATGTTGTTGTGACACGTGTATATGAAAATGATTTGGACCTAAGTAGATATAGAGGTGAATTATGGATTCAATGCTTGCAAGGAGTCCATAGGAGATGACTTGAACACCAAACATTAACTTCAAAATTTTGTGACCTTGTGACCTTGTGACCTTGTGACCTAGAGACCACATGATTAAAAAATGTAAATGGTTATATATGTTTAAATCTATAATGATATATATTTCAAGGAATAATTAATATGTTTGTTCTTTCCACGTACCATTATTTCATGATGAGTAATGTATTGAGTAATGAATTAAATGTGATACATAGTGGATTTTTAAATTTGTATTAGGACTTGAATTGGGATATGGGGATTAACATAAAATAATATTATTCATGAGTGATCATATTCTCCATAATTATTTTTAGATATTGAAGCATAAGATAAATGTTGAGAATGTTTGTTTGAAATTTTAAGGGACAAAATGGGTGAGAATTTTCTAAATGGATGACAAAAAAAATCATTAGGATTCATTAAATTTTCATAGAGATCACTAATGGATCAAGTAACTACATATTTTTATTTAAGTTCCCTAAAATAAATCAAAGATACAATATTATCTCCACACATATTTTCATCCAAAGAACTACAATGCAATGTTATTTGAAATTGATGAAGATGAATATTTTTTATGGAAAACAATCTACTCAAACAAACGGTGATTATAATGAAGATATTATTTCACTTGTAAACATAGGCCTCCATAAATTAGAGGCCAAATTTGAGCTATTTATTTATAAATACCTTTTATTTAATGTTTTCTCTAATTGGATTCTTAAATATGATGCATTTTACTCTTCAAATGAGAAATAAAGATGCTTCTATTTTCAAGGTAGAATTTGATACTTATTGTGAAATTCCTTCTATGATGTTCACCTATAATAAATATTCTACCACTAAGTGGATGAAATATAATTATTTAAAGGAAGTTTTGAGGAAGTGGGCTATGGACACAAAAAATTGGAGTAATATAGGCAATGTGAATAGTTATATTATCGAGACTTATAGGTTGGTGTTATATTGGGGATGTTTCTAATGAATAAAGTGTGTGATGTTTTTAATATTGACCATGTCAAAAAATTATGGTTTCCATTTCTTGTAGTGATTATAAATGAAAATAATAAACCATCCTTTCATGAAATCATTACTTTAATTTTTCAATATAAATTTCATGGAATTACTGATGGCCATAATTTTTACATGATTTCTTATTTAGTACATGTTTGTTTATCACTATGTAATTTAATCTTGCATACTTACCTAGGTGTCCTAGTTCATCTAATTCACCCATACATGTGTTATATAAAAAATATGTGTATAAGCATCAAGAATGTATGTAAGATATATTTTATTGTTTTTATCTTCCAATGTAATTGGGAATAAATGAACACCTAATGCTTATGATTTCAAAGGAGATGAGATAATTTATCAATAATATTAGAGTTTATTGGTAGTATGATAAAAAAAAATTATGATTTAATTAATTATGTTTCCACCTTATAAGCTCTCATATAATGTACCTAATAAAATGTATTCATAATAGATAGCCTATCAATTCATTATTCAAATTAGAGGACTTTATAGGAACACAAATTAGATATCATGATCCCATATAGCCTTAAAATTTGGGAATTTATAGTATAAGACATGGACTTTGATATAATAACTTGAATTATTGAGGCCAACATTTAGTAAATTGATAAGCATGTAGATATGAATTGAGATCCCTTAAAAGTTTGGCTAAAAAATTATAAGGTTTATAAGGTAAGATCAATTTGAATTATCCACACTAAGGTCACCTAGATGATTTTTATTATCTCAACCCACAAAACTATTGGGAAGTTATTAATAAGTGTAAGATAACAAACATATATAAGCTATAGTCATACATGTAGAGAGGAATACTTGGTACATATAATGCATTGGTTAGGAAATATAACAGCCTTAGGGAATTGAATTAATCTTGATGAATAAAATTTCTATAAGTATTTCCCCTAGCCACACCATCAATGAGAAATATATTGGCCACAAAACCTCAAGTAACATGGTCATTATTTACCCCTACCACTATGGTATATGTTATTCTTCATTTTTAACTACTACTTCTATTGGTTTAAAAATTTCAATGCCTCTTTGTTTCTAAAGTATATCATTTCCACCAATAATTTCATGTGTATATTGATCTTAATTAATTTTCATAATAAGTCCCTATGTATTTACATAATACAAGGTTAAGGATATTGAGTTTGTTTTTATTCAATTTAATAACATTCATAAGGTTACTAGTGTGAAAATCATTATTTAGAATCAATGAGAGAGTTATGTATGATTCACTATTGACCAAACACCTAAATTGTGTGAAAAAATCCCAATATATGATGTGCATATAGCCACATTTTTCCTATATGTTGTATTTTTCACTCCTTTACCTTTGGTATCTATATAAAGTATTATAAGATCAGTTGCACAGACATTTCCCATTGTCACTATGAGTGATAGTGTTTATAATATATGTCCTAAGTTTTATTTCCACCCATATATTTTTTGATCAATACAATTAAGGTGTAGGCACTCATATTTGGTATTAGATACTTGAAAATTTGCTATTTGAACAAACCTTAACCTACTTGATTGATGATCACATGCATATATCTTATTCACCTTTCCTCATAATCATTTATTTGTATATATTTATAACCCTTTGAATCTTCCATTATTTCTAAACATGATATTCCTAATCTCTATCAAAATAGATTTATATCATTCTCATATTGTCTCATATCCTCAAGTCATTATTCATGTGTTTTGGATAGGTTCATGCCTCTCATACAAGTCCACTACCATAAACTTGTCCACTTTGGGTTGACCTATCCCCATGTCATTTAATGAATATTTTAAGAAATGAAAATTGATCATAAGGATTATTCTCTATATTTTGCATGTTATGCTAGATTGAATTACCTAAATATATAACAATATGAACATATCAATCATAAACATCTACCTATCTATCACATATATAGCTATCACTAGTAATATTTTTTTACATTGAGAGGAAATATCTTAAAAAAATCAATTATAAAAAACCATAAAGGGGATATCCTTGAGATAAGTTTCAATAAAACAAATTATGTTAACTCATAGTTATCAAATGTTTAAATATAAATACAAGATTACACTACATGTTAATATTACACTAAACTACACACAATCAATTAGGTATGATAACTATATGAAGTTTGACTTCTATATTGAAATTAATAAATATTTAGGTATATAATAATAACATGGGTTGTCTGATGTCACTTAAACCCATCCATTTTACCCTTTTTCCCATTCATACATGTCTTATCATATAGTGAAAAGAGGTAGTGTTTGAATCAAAGAGAAGGTAAACATATTTGTTTGTACTTGATTGTAGGAATCTAAATATGCATGAACCCTTTATATAAATATGTGTATAGTATAAAATTGTCACATTTAAAACATATGGTTCCACACTCCAATAGACAGTTCCACACTACACTAACATCTATGGAAGAATAAACTTGTCCCAAAAGGTGTAACTCTTTTGTTTACAAATCCAAGCACTTTCAAGCCCATTCCAATTCATTTCATATGATTTATCACCAACATATACTTTTATTCATGTTAAAAAAGATAGGTACATCTTTTTTATAGTGTTTTCTATAAATATGAGGTTATTGTATTTGACTAGTTGCACTTAGATTTTTAATTAATTATATATCATAGAAAAACTAATTTATCATTCAGTTTCATGATATTATAACCTTATTAATCCTAAAACATATAAAAAATATTGGTGAACATGTTCCTTATTTTGAGAATATAAAACCCAATATTCCTTAATGTTTTCTTATATTTTATTATGGTTTCATATTTCTGTACTCAAAACTAGTTTTTAAACCTCATTTCTCATTTATCATTTTACCTTAGTAATTTATGATTGATATTCTTCATTCTCATATTATACACTATATAATAATATTAGTTATCTTAAGTGGTGTTTAAATTAATCATAATTAGATTTAGCTATATAAATCATGTCTCTAAAATACCTAAAATTGATTTTTTTATCAAATTGATTTTTAATTTTGTTGATGCAAGTGTTAATAATGAAAATATATAAGTATAAAATGTATCTAATGATGTGATACCACATATTTAAACTCTTAATGAGAAAGATGATGAATATAATTATTACATACCTCCTGATGATCTTTATGGTGTAGACCATGAATAAGTTGTATCTATTTATGCATTTCAAGAATAAATCAGTTCATAGCCACAAGATCTACCTTAAATCTTAAAAATAATCCTAGAATTTAAAAATGAATAGAATGCTAACATTTTCACATATTAGGAACAAAAATATGATAGTTTAACTAATAATAATGTATCTTTTATAAGAAATGATTCCATGTAAGGTGTTTAGAATAATATTATTACTATTATTCATATATCTACACCTTTTGTTACACATGTTATGACCACTTAAGGTATGGAGATAACACAATGTTTTACTTATATTAATATGAATATTCCTACACAACACACTTTCATACCCTTTAAGGTTACTACTCATGTCACACCATCCATTGATACATAGTTTTGCATGTCAAATGCTCAACACCTATGTAAATATCTATTGTTTTACATAATAAGATCCTATAATTATAAAAAAAATTATTATAAAGTGGGTCATGCCATTGATTCTCATTCCTTATTACATAATCCAAAAGTGTATACATAATATTTTTTACATTATCATTTACTAGCACTTTCTCTTGTAGTATCCTATTGAGGTTCAATCTCCCTGAGTGCACATCATAAAATATGTACCAATAAGGGATGGGTAGGCATTTGGTACTTTAAGATAGATATTTTTGCCTATATATCATTATTATATCCATTATAAATTATTTATACTTGATCCCCTACTTATCTCCTTCATTATTATATCCTTCAACTATGTCAGTATCTACATTTCCTAATAATTAAATTAGTTTGATGTAGTTCTATTTTAACATGTCCCTTCCCTACCACATCAACCCAATTGATGTAGTTATGAACATGTTAGCTTGATATTCACAAATATATTAACTATACTAACATAATTTTAGGTTGGCAAACCCACTTTGAATTGCATTATGGTAGTCCAATGGTGTGATCCAACTTTTAGGATAGGTTAGGGCTATTCATCACTACAAATATAAGTTATAATTTCATTCCAAGAGACAAACATTTATTCTCATTTATTATTACTCACAATTTTACCCTTATCTAAAATTAGAGGAATTATTTCTTATGATCTTGTTTTGAGGTAAAATCTTATCCTTTGGAGTCTTAGAGATTCATTAAGACGATTAATTTTAGCCTAGAGGCTGATTCAACCTTTGATATAATCATAACCATAAAAATATCTTTAAAATAACCATTATACAAAAGGGATAATAAGTCTTGATGGGTCCTCTTTAAGGCAAGTATTTTATAACTCTAGCTTTTTCATTTATTAGCTTATTGAATGAATGTGTATCCTTATTTAAGCTTTCTCTACACTTATACTTAGTGTAAATATAGTATTGCTTAAAATTACCATCTAGACATATTAGGTATCATATTCCCCCATTTACCTACCATATATCCTTACCCATTTATATATTTATAACCCTTCCCCTTTGTTTTCATTGATTGATTAAAATATTAGACTACTTATAGATAGAGATATAATTAGATTATTTCATTATGTTACTAGTTTAAAGGATTTACAACCCTTTATTTTGACATTATGTTTTAGGTGCTCATTTTTTAGGTCTATGAATCCATTTGGTCATATTTAGAATCATGATGATCTATTTGATTAACCTTATCTAAGTATATATCTTTAGAGATAGGATAGTTTTAAGCTAGTCATATCTCATTACATGCATTCTGGTGAACCCAATGTGAACCTTACCATTGACTTCACCTCTTTACCCAAATTTATTAAACATATTGATATAATCATGTATCAACATTATTTTTATGGAACTATATCAGACAGCTCGATATAGTTATATAGTGATTTTTATACTCAGCTATTGTATTGAATATTTTGATACATTTGTGTTTGTATTTCTTTTCTAGAAAACTATATTGAGCATCATGATACATTTTTATATCCAACCTTATTTCTAACTAGGTTTATCAAGCAATGTCATAATGTTATGTGACATTTCTAATTTTTTCAGTCAATTGTATTAGCTAGACGTGATACCATTATATTATCGACCATATTATTTTGGTCAACTATATCAACCAGATGTGTTACCATTTTATCTTTAACCCTTTTTATAGAATACTGCATCAATCATCTCGATAAAGTTTTATCCATGTTTTAAATTATATTTTCACAAATCGTAATGATTGACTCAATATAGTGATTTATCATGTGGTCAACTACATTGGCCAACATTCATATAGTTATGTTTATTTACTTTTAAACCATAAGTAAAAAAGAATTTTTCATTTCAAAACTTAATTAAAAAATATATTATTATTGACTATAAGTTTATTTAAATTATTTGAATTTTGTATATTGGTTTTACTATTGAATCTAAAACTTTATTTTATATTTATTTAGATTTCCCTAGAAATTGTTTTTTGAAGTTAAAAAAGTACTTAATAACTATTGTGCAAGGCTACAAAATGTTCTATTTATAAATAACATTGCATGAGAGGCTTTCCCCAATAGTCATAGACATAGTATAACACCAAACACAAAATTTAATTTTTACGTAACTCATTGTATCTCAAGAATTCCTAGAATTCCATTTTATTAAACCATAGGAAGCCATTAGTCCATTTGGTTTTATGGTGCACTTGATAGGAGCATATAACCTAGATATGTTGCTCTCAATGTAAACTTGAAACTAGGGTTAATGAGATATAGGAATGGTTTATCCTCTATAGTATCACTCTAAAATATCAACCTAACACTAATCAATAGATGAGAAATTATATTTGAGAGCCCACACTATCAAACAAGATTTTTATTGCATCTACCTGATCTTGTTTTAAAAAAGTTAGTTAGTAAAGATAATTTGATTCAAAATTTAAAATTTATATTGTATGTTGTATTCTATGTTGTATTAATATAGTTATGTGCTAAGTGTTGCAATTGTATAATCCAAATTTGATACATTTACATGTTTTAGTGAAATACATAAACTTGATCAATATATATAGTTTGGAAAGTAAATGATAAATATTGTCTTGTGAAGTCTTGGAGATTCAATTAGATACATTATATTTATTTATTATCTTAAATTAATTTACTTTCTAAACTACATTAAACAAATTCATATAGTCTATTTCCTATTATTTTCAATTTTACTAGACCAAACTACATCAAACAACTTGAAAGAGTTTTATTCTTTCCAAAAGTACATTGAATAGGTTTATGTAGTTGGTATTTCCTATCCATCACTTGAAACATGTTTTCTAATGACATTTTATTATCTTGATTAATAATTTTTTTCTTGATATACTTATAAACTGACTACATTAGTTAGACTCAATACCATCTATTTTTTGTAATCATCCCTTTCATCACTTCAGTGATTTTTAACATCATAATGTCACCTTTTAGGATTTTATTTTCTAGCCTCAAACCACTTATATTTTACATAGGTTGGTCTTTATTACCTACCTTTTATACCACCAAACCTAACACTTCATGGTATAATTATTCCCAAACTCCATCTAGATATATTACATGTAATATGGTTTAAATTAACCAAAATGATGATCTAGACAATTTCCACATCTTTAAAAACCTTGATCATGACACCATTTATACTCATAAAAATAATGGTAACTCAACTAAACTTCCTTCTTCCTCTACTAGGGTTGGGGAACCAATACCAATCTTGGCAATCTTCTTCCTAATATGAATATTTGTAATCCCTATCCTAATACTTATAACCAAAACCCACCTATTGATACAACTCAAATACTTTCACAAATGGTTCAACAAATGAACATAATGCAAATAAACAATAATTTTAAAATGCTCTAAATGAAAATTCACATTTTTAAAATGGCTAGCGAGTCTCAAGTCATCATGTCTCAAAAAAATCATAATTTTAACCCTCCTCCTATTAGAGATGCCACTTGGAATGTCATCTCTCCAACTCCCATTCATAAAAAAAATTATGTAACATATTCAAAATGAAACTTTATCTCCCTTCATTATGTACCCAAACATTAGAATCATATCTCCAACCATCACATATGATGGGACTAAATAAATTTCTATTCTCCTTAAATATTTGGCAATATTTATAAGGAATAGGTCCAAACTAATACCATCACCATTACTCATCTTATTTCCAAATATTTCATGGTAGATTCATTACAATGGTATAAACAACTCCCTAGACATTTAATTTCAAAATTAGAGGATTTATTTGATTCTATAATCGATTAATTTCAACATAATGATATTCCTAAAAATATGATTATCTATTTCATCAATGATGAGAAACTTCTTAATGAATCTTCACACACTTTTGTCAAATGATGTAAGTTTCTATCTCACAAATTAAACCATAATATGAGTGATGATAATCTATTCAAACCCTTTTTTATCACTCTTAAATATTCTCTTCAATACAAGGTTAGGATATATTCTCCCCAAACCTTAGAAGAGGCATTTGATAAACAAAAAAGAAAAGATTAGATTTTTATAAATTTGAACCTTCTCATCATCCCATAGATGAATCATTCCAAACTTAAACTAATGTCATCACCATGAACAATCCTCAATCCAAGCCTCCTCAACCCAAAATAGGAGCACCCAACTAAGATAATCAACATCCCTCCTGACCATTCTTTAGTGTGGTATAAATGAAGAATTTTTTCTCCATCTAAACCTTTTATCCATATTATCACTTCTCCTCCACCAAAGTATAACATGAATTTTTTTTGTTGGTTTCACATTGACATTTGTCACTCTCACAATACATATCATGTCTTTCCAAAATTTATGGTTTCCCTCATGTTTGGATAAATTTTGATCATGATTATATGATCAAGGATGTTCATAATATATATTAAATCTTCTCAATGAAAGTGAACCTTTTCCAAATCTACATATAAAAAACCCCAAAAGTCTTCTCAATTCTCAAATCCCAGTACACAAAATTTCAATGAAAATGTTTTTGATAGTGATTCTAATTATGACCAATGTTCACAATAATTCCCAATATGTGAATTCTTCCAAGGTAAATTACCATCACAAGCTCACTCCCAAATACCTTATTACCAAACTGAATAATCCCTATATTAAGGAACAAATTCTTAAGGATACTAAAACTAATCCTATTTACTTTTCAAAACAAACCACTAATGATGAATCAATTCCACCATTAGAGCCTCAACCTAGTTCCTCCATACCTACTAATAATAATACCTTAATTTAATCTAAGCACAGTGTTAGTTTTTACTATTGACCAAAATGGAATTTCCTAGATGAACTTAACTCTATGCCTTGAAAAATCTCCCAGATGGAATTAGTAACTTCTCCTTATCAGTTCAAGTTTTTCATGTATAAATTGTAAGACATTGAATAACCTTCATCTATTAATTATTATACATCTAATTTAACATATAAAGGTCATACACCTATGTAATTTCATGTTATCAAAACCATTCAACTATCTTATTCCTTTACAAATCCCTCTATAGATTTTCTTGAATAAGACATGATTAATGATGAAAATATTTTTTGATTTGATGAACCCACCCATATTCATTAAGATTGGAATAAATAATACCTTAATAAATAAATTATTAATGTATAAAGGTTCAAAAATTATTGTTACCTCTCTTTATCTACTTGAGAAAATCAAATACTCCATAAATAGCCTTAAACCAAACTTGACTCACTTATTGTGAATTTGATAAAACCAATTAAAATCATCTTGGTTGAATTAGGATCCCCCTCACTCTTGGACCCAAAAATAAATTCACTAAGATTATGGCTTTATATTTTTCTTTATCCTACAACATACTCCTAGGTCATCCACAGACTCACCACATGAGGCCTATTGCATCTTCTAGTTACCAATGCATAAAATTTGTCCCAAATATAAAATGTTATAAGCATGAGGTATATCCAAACCCTTGGAGAATATAACCTACTAATCCAAAATTTCAATATTGCCTTCCCACTACTACTCCTATTAATTGTCTACCTCTTCCTGAGTTTATCAACATGCATCCTAGTATGCATATCACTCTTATATGTTATGATGATGATTAACCCAATTAATTACAAAATAAAATAAAATACCACTCAACTACCTCCTTATATATTATAAAGTATCCCTCCTTATCTCATTCAAAGAGATATGGACATTCTTTTAATTGATGATAGTACTAAAATTCTTCCCCCAATATAACACTAATAAATCATCTTACATAGATGATGATTTCACTTACAATAAATATGGGGCATCCAAATTATTTCAAGATCTTTAAACCATGTCCCCTCACATTTTTAGTAACATGGGTATTACCAATAAATTCAATCCTATTAAAAATATTCATCATGCTTCTCATGCATGTAAAATTTATCCCTCTTAAAATGATGCCTACATCATAGCTCAAACTAAATCATGAGACTTGGATGTTATACATTATCAAAATCATGACGTGAACCATGATGTTCATCTCATTCATATATCATTTTAATATATTGATATTCAATCAAAACTTGAAGGTCATGCCCCTTATGTTTCCACCCTTGATAGATCACAATGGGCTATATAAGAAATATTTTCCACCTTTTAACTTTATGACATCAACCACCCTGATACAATCTAGCTTCCACTCCAAAAATTCATCATTGAAGTATCCTATAGTTTTGTTATAGTCCCCTTTGATCATTCACAATTATTAAACTATATTGACCAACCTGATACAATCTAATCTCTAGTCCAAAATTGCTTGAAATTATTATCCCCCAACACATACAAGTTATTTTCATATCTCACCTCTAGTAAACTACATTAACTATCTTGATATAATTAAACACATTCTTATCACTACTAATAGCATCAAGTAGATCAATATAATATAGCCTAACTTTTCCATACTAGACTATATCATCCATGCTAATACCATTCATTTAGGTTATTTACCTTATACTTCACCTCCTAAAAAGAACTTAGATTTTAAGGTTACAATTATAAGACAAATAAATTTTGAGTTTGATAGTAAACTTAATCAAATTTTAGACCTTGAAGTATATGTATAATATAATGGAAATTTACCCATGCTTCATAATAATGAATCTATCCTAGAATTACTTCATTCTTATGAGCCCCAACTTCCTCATGAATATCATAAGCTTATAATTTTTTCAAAAAAATCTCATTGATTCAATAATTTTTTTCCTATCATTGATCCTAAAACACATCTTATTTATAATCTTCCTCCTACTCCATATTGTTTTCAAGATTTTAATGCCATGATTATTAAGGAAATTATTTCCATAAATTATGGTACCATTGCCTCTACTAGACCTGTTCTTATCTCTAAGTAAATTTATCACAAAGGGAAAGATAACTATATCCTCTTCTTTGATAAATATTATGAATTTTTTACTTGTCCATGTAATACATGCATGACATTAACCTTATCATTGTTATCCATAACATCATCACTTATCCCAATGTGAAATTGGTTCATAAAAATGAATATTTTCCTCTTGATATTTTTATACTATGCCATAAATAAATTATCAAGATATTATATTTTAAGTCTATCAAACCTATATATTACTTGAAATGGGTATCTAACATTATTACCATTCAAAATAAATTCACCATGGTAACTCACATATGCATCAACTTTCATAATATCAATTTAGCATGTATTAAAGACAACTTATCTTAACTATCAATCAATGCCATTGTTAATTATATCATTGTCTATGAGATTATATCTCTCATGGATGGTTTCTTAGGATATAGTAAAATTCACATCACTCTTGAAGATCAATGTGAAACTACTTTCACCACTTAATGTGGAACATATTGATATGTTAAGATGCCCTTCAGCCTTAAAAATTTAGGCACTACTTACCAATGTTAAATGACCTATATTTTTCATTATATCATCCGTAAAATTATTTAAACCTATGTAGATGATCTCATTTCTAAATATAATCATCATAAAAATTTCCTTCGTGACCTTACTATCATCTTTGATTGACTCATCCAATAAAAAGTTTCACTCAATCCTCATAAGTGTGCTTTCAGTGTCACTTATAAAGAATTCAAAGGATTTATTGTTTCCTTATGTGATATTGGAATCAATCCTACTAAATTCAAGTTTATCATAAAAATTATTATTCTTTTATATATTCTAAACATTCATATTAACTTTGGAAACTTGAGGTAATCTGATGATTTATCCCTTGGATGGATTACCATATCTATTCAATAAAATTACTCCTAAATAAAGGTTTAGCCCTCAAATGGATAGATACATGTCAAAAATATTTAAATCACATGAATGAATCATTAATTCATCATCATACTCTTATACCACCTTCCAATTATTTCCCACTCATCTTGTATACCTCATCTACCCCCATATCAACTAGGGCAATGCTTGCTCAACAAGATAAATCCAAAAAAAATTATACCATATACTACAACAGTTATGACCTAATATATTCTAAGACTTATTACATGAAATTGGAATGTGAATTATCACCATTTACTTTGTAACCAAAAAAAATTTAGAATTATATGCTTTATCAAACCACATATTTCATTTTCCATTCTGACTCCCTTCGACACTTCTTCAAATATTTTTTACCTAAGGATGAAATTAGAGAATGGATGGTAATGTTAATACAACTTGAATAAATTATTATTATGTAAAAATAGGTCAAATTTTAAGTGATCATTATTTTAATTATTGCCATGCCTACACTAGCTACTAATCACCTTTAGGACACTCTTCTCGATGAAGAAATATTTTTCATTGAAGGTATTACTAAATTTATTTATATTAAATACTATTTTCATAATTTCATTGTTAATATCAAGGAAAAGACCCTCTAAGATCCTAAATTATATTCTCCAAACCTAAATCCATAGTCATCATAAAATAACTACTCAATATTACCATCAACTTGTATTAGGATACATGGACACTTAACTTCAATGAATTCAAATGTCTTCAAGGAGCTAGGAAAAGTTGTCTTAGCTAACTATCATGGTAATATCATTCATTTAGATTTTTAATTCAACTTTAAATTCACTACTAACATGGTTTAATATTAATCCCTTATCTTAGGGATGTATGTAACCATTGACTTATACATCCCATACTTACATGCTTTAGGAGATTCACAACTTATATGGCATCAAGTCAATCATGAATGTCAATGCAAAAGTGAAAATATTATTGCATATCATCAAATTAAATCCACTCTTACTAAATAAATTTCATATTTTACTATGGAATAAATCCCATGAGAACAAAATTCTTTAGTTGATTCTTTCACTTCATCAGCCTTTATTTTTAATTCTAATCAAACACTTCATGATTCAAAAGTTCTCATCCACATGAGCCATCTAGTTTACTATTCAAAAATAATTATCTTATTTTCCACATCAAGGCAATCACTACTCAACAAATCACATGTTACAAAGACATAATCTAATTTATTGAGCATCATAGTTATCCTCTAGAGGCTAAATATTTTGAAAAGACCCAACTTCATAATCAAGCTTAAAAATATGTACTTTGACACATAATCCTTTATTATCATAATATTGAAGTTACCTTTCTTCATTATGTTACTCAACATGAATTTATTCACCCCTTGAGCAAGTACATGAGGTGATTTTCAATGGTCACTATAGTGAACACACTACAACTTACAAATACCTATGTATGGGATATTTATAGCCTACTCTCAGAAAATATGCCACAATAATCCCTAAAAAGTGTAATCCTTGTCAACCTAATGATGATATCATTAACTATCCTCTAATTTATATTCAAACCCAAGAGTCTCCTTTGTCATTTTCTATATGGGGATTTGATCTCATTGGAAAATTATCTAGATCATAGGATAGCCATGTCTTCTTCATGACTACCACCAAATACTGTTCCAAGTGGTTTAAATCTATTCATCTTATAAATAACACTGGCATAAATATCTCAAAATTCATTTCTTAACCTATATATATATATATATATATATATCATCTTAGCATTCATCACAACAACATATTTGACAATGATGGGAATTTCAAAAATAAAAACATGAAATAATTATGTGCAAAATTCAAAATCATTCATAATTTTTCCACACTTTATCATCCTCAATGTAATGGTCACGATGAATCCAATAACAATATACTCAACAAGATCTTGTAAAATACTATTCAAAATTCTCATTCTAACTGGGACCTCAAACTTTACCCTAAACTTTGGGCTTATCATACCAACATCCATACTACCACTAGGGTGACTCCTTTCACTCTTGTTTATGGTTATGAAGTCGTCCTATCATTAAAATTTGAGTTACCTTCCTTATGAGTTTATCTTCATGGTATGATTCTCAATGAATATATTTATGAATCATATCTTCATTCCTTATATTTCCCTAATGAGTTATGTATGAAATATCTACAACATAATCATCAATATAAAACTCACATTATTTAACAACATAAAAAAATTCAAAGTCTATGCTTTCAATGTTGGTGACTTATTGCTTAAGATAGAATACACACATGATAACTAGGGATAGTACATCCAAAAGTAGTGGGGTCCTTAATCAAATAATATCTTGTACGTAGTACTTATAGATCACAAAACAATGAAGGACACTGTTAGGAAATTTAGGTTTTACATTGTTTTAGTTTTAGTATTTACCTAAAGGTAAATAGTAATAGGTTAGTTAATTAGTAATTGGTTAATAAAAATATTGTTATATAAATAATATTAAGATATTAGTTTGAATATAAGTTTGAATATATTATATTATTAGTGTACACGTAAAGAGATTCAAAGTTTGTAGGGATTTGTAAATCCCTTATTACAGGATTTAAAGGTCGTAAATATTTGTTAGTATGTTTGAATGATTTAATTAATGTGAATCAGAGAATTCAGAGTGTGAGAAATAATATTGTGTGATTAAATTAGTCTCTATGTATTTATTTTCACTATATGAGTTAATTCTCTGTTAAAGCTCTTAAAATCCCTATCATTGACCAGTGCATGAGTTAAATCCCTATGTTTAGCTCTTTGCATTCCCAACATTGGTGTCAGAGCAATTTGATCTAATTCCTATACTAGATAGTTAGTGATATTATAAGGAGATATTTTTTATATGATTTGCCTTTGTGAATGAAATAAATTAATATTATATATAGCAAATATCAAATATAAGAGTATTTATATTTGTTTTATCTAATGCCTCTTTCATGAATTTAGCTTTTTGAAGTGCTAGATACTATGATCTACTATATCATGTGATTTCATTATCAACATCAAACTCATTTTTTTAGCTCTATTTGATTCACTACAATAAACATTTTTTTCTTTAAAGTCATCCATTGCCAAATATTTGTCCACTTAGAAGTGTGGATAGCATATTGATAGGCTTGATAGCTAGCAGATCTCTTCAGTTATTTATGTGAGTTCATGAATTTTTAGACTTGACGTCATATAAACCAAATGAAATCTTCAATAGATCTGAAGTCAACTATGTGCCAATCTACTTCAATGGTGAATAAAGTTTCTATATCATTGAGCTTAGATTTTTGTATCATGGATCTACATCGGCTATTTGTATTCAAATTTGATCTTTGAAAAGATGTCATACCTAACACCTATGAAATACAAATTATACACTCTTGTTGCAATAATGTAGTAAATTATGAATGTGTGTTTATCCTAGAAAGCATATAAAATGCCAATATTGTGATCATCCACGTCCTCAAATCTCAAAGGATACAAGAGGTTTAGTTTAAGTAGTGAGCAATTTGACTTTTGTATATGGTTAAATATATATTTAAAAGTCTTTATTTTATGTTCATATAGCATTGATTCATGGCATTTAAATATAAAAAAATTGTCTATATTAAGTCATTTATTTTAATATAATTTATTCTTTTAGGTAGTTATTTAGTTTAAAAGTCTTTTATTTTTTAAAGGAGTCCAAAATATTAAAAAAATCATTTTAGTCAAAGTTTGTTTTTATTGAGTTCAAATGTTTCATTTGAATTTTGTTTTAAGTTAGTCAATAATTTTGTAAATAGGTTTTTATAAGTTTGAAATCTTAGTGTTTAAATATTATTTTAGATACGGTCTAAATATCTCTAGTTTGTGTCATTTTGGGTCAAAAGAGGTATTATAGTTTTGATTATTTTATTTGGTCCATATGTCATAAAAGATAAATTTAAAAAGATTTTGATTTGATTTTCAATGTGCTAATATTAATGTATATGTCAAAAAGATTCTTATATATCTTTTTAATGATTTTTTATTGTCAAAGGTAGTCATATTGTCAAAGTATATTGTGTCATTGAGTCAAGAGTCATATTTTACATGTGTCTTCATTTGTCAAAAATTCAAAATTAAAAAAAAAATTAAAAAAAAAAAAATCCTTACAGATGCATTTTTGGATGTACCCAACATCCGATGAGCATACCAGTCTTGTGGGAGCACCCCATTTCAGTCAAAGTAACATGCAACTGAGCTTCACCAACACATTTTATAAGTGAACAACAATCCACTAGAGGCTAGAGGATATATGGAGGTTGGATGTCTTTCAATGACCTCTCATTAGTCACCAATGATGGGGCCACACCAATGATGTGGTGACATTTATAGTATGGTGTTTTTTTAATTTCCATTTTGTGTTTGAAAATAAAGAATAGAAGAATAATATATATTCATGTAATGTAATTTGTTGGAAAATTCTAAACATGATTTCCTAATGTGAAAACATTTTGAAAAGATAAAAACACCAATGTAAGTTAGCTCATGGATCTTGAAAGGGTTTATGGTAGAGATCCAAAAAAACATAAGAGGTGAATAGTGTTTTGGCAATAGTTAAGAGAGTAGCTACTACAAAGATTTCATGACTACCATACTTCTTTATAGAGATGACCTTTAGTGACATGTCCATTACTTTGATGCAAAGTAAATGTAAGATGTGTTCCTTAGCTTATAGTGGTCATGTGTAATAAGATTATGTCAGTAGTATGCAGACCTAAGAGTATGTAGTGGCATATAATTCTATTCGTTCTGTTCATGTCAAGGTTTGTGGTAAACCTATAAAACCATGGGAAGAGTGAGGTTCTATTTTTATCAAGGTTATGAGCCAAATAGGGCATAATATAATGGGCAAGCATACTAAAGATAAGAGTGTGAATGTTTTTACACCATGTAAAAACTATTGGGGGGAATGTTAGGAAATTTAACTTTTACATTGTTTTAGTTTTATTATTTATTGAAAGTTAAATAGTAATAGGTTATTTAATTATTAATTGGTTAATCAAAATATTTTTATATAAATAATATAAAGATATTAGTTTGAATATATTATATTATTAATGTATAGGTAAAGAGCCTTAGAGTTTTTAGGGATTTATAAATCCCTTATTATAGGATTTAAAGGTCATAAATATTTGTTAGTATGTTTGAATGATTTAATTAATGAGAATTAGAGAATTCAAAGTGTGAGAAATAATATTGTGTGATTAAATTAGTCTCTATGTATTTGGTTTCACTGTATGAGTTAATTCTCTATTAAAGCTCTTAAAATCCCTATCGTTGACCAGTGCATGAGTTAAATCCCTATGTTTGGCTCTTTGCATTCCCAAAATTGGTGTTAGAGCAATTTGATCTAATTCTTGTACTAGATAGTGATATTTTAAGGATCTATTTTTTATATGATTTGCCTTTGTGAATGAAATAAATTAATATTATATATAGCGAATATCAAACATAAGAGTATCTATATTTGTTCTATTTAATGCCTCTTTCATGAATTTGGCTTTTTCAAGGGCTAGATACTATGATCTATTGTATCATGTGATTTCATTATCAACATCAGACTCATTTTTTTAGCCCTATTCGATTCACTAAATAAACATTTTTTTCTTTGAAGTCACCCATTGCCAAATACTTGTCCACTTGGATGTGTGGATAACATATTGATAGGCTTGATAGCTAACAAATTTCCTCAGTTATTCATGTGATTTCATGAATGTTTAGATTTGAAATCATATAAACCAAATGTAATCTTTAATAGATCTGAAGTCTACCATGTGCCATGCTACTTCAATGGTGAATAAAGTTTCTATATCATTGAGCTTAGATTTTTGTATCATGGATTTACATCAGCTATTTGTATTCAAATTTGATATTTGAAAAGATGTCATACCTAACAGCTATAAAATACATATTATACACTCTTGTTGCAATAATTTAGTAAATGATGAATGTGTGTTTATCCTAGAAAGCATATAAGATGCCAATATTGTGATCGTCCACGTCCTCAACTCTCAAAGAATATAAGAGGTTGAGTTCAAGCAGTGAGCAATTTGACTTTTGTAAATGGTTAAATCTATATTTAAAAGTCTTTCTTTTATGGTCATATAGCCTTGATTCATGCCATTTTAAATATAATTTTTTTTGTGTATATTAATTCATTTATTGTTAATATAATTTATTCTTCTAGGTAGTTATTTGGTCTAAAAGTCTTTTATTTTTTAAAGGAGTCCAAAATATTAAAAAATCATTTAAGTAAGTTTATTTTTATTGAGTTCAAATGTGTCATTTGAAATTTGTATTAAGTTATTCAATAATTTTTTAAATAGGTTTTTATAAGTTTGAAATCTTAGTGTTTAAATATTATTTTAGATACGGTTCAAATATCTCTAGTTTGTGTCATTTTAGGTCAAAAGAGGTATTATAGTTTTGATTATTTTTTTTGTCCATATGTCATAAAATATAAATTTAAAAATATTTTGAGTTTATTTTCAATGTGTTAATATTAATTTATATGTCAAAAAGAGTCTTGTATATTTTCAATGAATTGTTATTGTCAAAGGTAGTCATATTGTCAAATTATATTGTGTCATTGATTCAACAGTCATATTTTACATGTGTCTTCATTTATCAAAAATTCAAAATTATAAAAATAAAATAAAATCCTTACATATGCATTTTTGGATGAACCCAACATCCGATGGGCATACCAATCTTGTGGGGGCACCCCATTTCAATCAAATCAACATGCAACTAAGCTTCACCAACTCATTTTATAAGTGAGAAACAATACACTAGAGGTTGGAGGATATATGGAGGTTGGATGTCTTTCAGTGACCTCTCATCAATCACCAATGATGGGGCCACACTAATGATGTGGTGACATTTATAATATGGTGTGTTTTTTATTTCCATTTTGTGTTTGTAAATAAAGAATAGAAGAATAATACCTATTCATGTAATGTAGTTTATGTGAAAATTCCAAATATGATTCCCTAATGTGAAAACACTGTGAAAAGACAAAAACACCAATGTAAGTTAGCTCATGGATCTTGAAAGGGTTTATGGTAAAGATCCAAAAAGCCACAAGAGGTGAACAATGTTTTTGTAATAGTTAAGAGAGTAACTACTACAAAGATCTCAAGACTACCTTCTTTATAGAGATGACCTTCAGTGACATGTCCATTACAGTCATGCAAATTAAATGTAATATGTGTTCCTTAGCTTATAGTGGTCATGTGAAACAAGATAATGTTAGTAGTATGCAGACCTAAGAGCGTGCATTGACATACAATTCTATTTATTCTATTCATGTCAAGGTTTGTGGTAAACCTATAAAAGCATGGGAAGAGTGAGGTTCTCTTTTTATCAAGGTTATGAGCCAAATAGGGCATACTATAATGGGTGAGCATACTAAATATAAGAGTGTGAATGTTTTTACACCATGTAAAAACTATTGGGGAGAATGTTAGGAAATTTATCTTTTACATTATTTTAGTTTTATTATTTATCAAAAGTTAAATAGTAATAGGTTAGTTATTTAGTAATTGGTTAATCAAAATATTTTTATATAAATACTATTATGATATTATTTATAATATAGGTTTGAGTATATTATATTGTCATGATATATTGTTATAGGTTATAAAAATATATCATAGATAGAGTTTGTATAATCATGAGAGATTCTAAGAGAGAAATAGAAGGAGAGAATATAGGAATAATGTTCCTATAAATATGTAACTCCCATATTGATTGTTAATTAGAATAGAGAAAAAATATTATTATGTTGTGTTAAATTTTTGTCTTTGTGTGTCTAGCTCTGTGGATCAGTGCATGAGTTAAATCCCTATGTTCAACTCTTTTCATTCCCAATAGACACATCTTCAAATAACTGACCAATGCTTAGTTTTCGAAGAAATAATTTTCTTAATACCATGTTATTAGTTTTTAATTTCTATATTACTCTTTTTTCCATTCCTCGTACACTTTACATACATATAGTTAGTTATATATTTACTATGGAGCTAACATTTATTATAGATTTTACTTAAACTTTATTTTATATCAAAGCATCAACTTTAGCTCATTACACACCTATTATTTTTTGTTTTTTAACCATTATCCTTAGTCTCTCTCTTTGGTACTTAAGTATTTTGTCTTTACTTACACATCTTGGCTCTTTTATTTGTGAGTTACATTGTAACACCTAGGATATGACCAAGGTTTCTCAAAAATACCCATTATTTCAATGTTTTTACAAATTAATTTTTATCCCAACCTTAGTTAGGTGTCTTCCTATAAATGTAAGACAATAGTTGAGAGTAGTGTTTTCCTACACTTAAAATTAATCATATTATTTTGTGGTAGGTTATAAAGTAGCCTATCTTCATGTCTTCATTAACATATACTATTTATTATGACGATGATTCATGCCTACATGTCATTGTATCATTTTCCCTTATACATTTTTTTACTTGGGAAAACCCAATTATTATATTATAATTTCCATAATTCCTTATTTTTCATTATCCTTTTTGGATCACTAATGTCAATTTTGGGATCACACTCTTTTCTCATGTGCAATTATAGGATTATTAGATAACATGGCCTCTAGGTCCTCTTTTGTAGCTATTAAGCATAATTTTTCTTATGATATTCATTTTTAGCACTCACTCCTTGTTTTCTAAATCCATATGGAGGAGGAATAGAAAAATATATAAAATGTTAAAATCCATATCATACAAGAAAAAGGAAATGATCTCAAATGAAATTCATTCTTGAAATTCATATCACACTAAAACACATGATCATTTTTTTGATCATCCCCTATCTTAGTTAAAATTCAAAATCCATAGATGGACTCATGATAGATCCAAGGTCGATTGGGGTGTGGTAATCCAATATAATGGGGTAGGATGTATGATTATATATCATATACTTTTAGTTCCACCTAATTTCTCACACAAATATCCAATATTTTTAATAGACCAATGACTCTATAAGGGGTCATGAGGAATAAGGAACATGTTGTGGGAAGGTAAGAACATTTTAAGTTTCATGCATATAACATTCATGGTATGATATTTATACTTCATTGATTATACCAAACATACATTATTAGGTAGTGTTCTATAAGTCCATTGACATCAAAAGTCTCTTAGTCTTGCTAAATTGATTCGAGAGTCTTGATTCCGATAATGACTATGTTTTCACCTTGGTGTTGCCTTATTTCCCCCACTACAAATTTAATTTACCTTCTTGAGAGATAAGTTTTATTTCAAAATCTACTCCCACTTTTTGCATTTCTTATTATCTATGCTTTTTTGACATGGTCAAAATATTTCACTTTTAGTTTATCCATCATTAGGATAGAAGTTGAATATTTGAGTTGTCATGAGAAACTCTCTTGGTCATTACCTTATCTTTATCATAGTTCTCTTAGTGAGTTTTTTATACCTTCAATATTATTTTCATCCTTTTCATGGAACATTTGGTCTCATTTCTCCCTTTCATGTTTTTTATGTCATTTTTTCATCTTTTGATTATGGCTCGTTACATATCTTTCATAAATGTTTTTAGTATTAATCATGTCATGTTTATCCATATTTTTTAAGTGTGGATTATTAATTATATTTGATTTATGTTGGTAACATTATTCCATTTCATGTTCCCTTGGTTTTATTTGGATTTTTATTTTTCTTAATTTTTCTTAATTTTTGGTTTTTATGTCATTGATATCCTTGGATTTTTAGCTACTCATTTTTCCCCTTGGTCATTATTCATTTTTATTGGTTTTTTTGTCATAACCTAACGTTTTTAACTCTAACTTGAATATTTTCCACGTGATTCATTTATTTTTAAGATTTTTTTGTTTGCTTTAGCCTTCATCCATTTGCTTCATTTGCTTTCTATTGATATATCCATAGGGATTTTTCAATTCAATAATTGTGCCCTCCATGATCAAGACTATTATTTTAGCATGCATCCATTTAAAAGTAAAGATAATTCAAGGTATGTATCATGGTACATTTAGTTACTCATTTATTTTTAACATTTAATTAAAGCATTCATTTCAGTATTTTATTTTGAGTTAGCTCAATTAATGCATTATTATATTATTTCTTGAAGCACCATCCCATGTTACACTATTTTGACATGTGATGACCTTTGGGTGGGGCATATGTATACACATAATATTTTTCACTTTATTATTTACTAATAGTTTCTCTTGAAAAAACCTATCAAGATTCAATCTCCTTAATTACATACCTTAAATGGTACACTCTGAAAGGGATGGGTAGGGATTTGGTGATTTTTTAGAGATATTGTTTCCTATTTATCATTCTTGTACCCATTATAATTTCCTCAGACTTGATCCCTAATTTATCTCCTTCTATCTTACATCCTTAATCTATGTAAGTACCTATATTTCTTACTACATCAACTTGGTCTAATGTAGTTCTATTTTTAAACATGTCCCTTCCCTATGAGATCGAACTGATTGATGTAGTTCTGAACATGTCAACCTGATCTTCGTAACTATATTGACTAGATCAACATAGTTTAAGTTTATTCAACCTATTTTGAACTACATCATGGCAATCTAATAGTTCCAACCTAACTTTCACTATGGATTAGGGATATTTATAATTATAAATATAAACTATCATTTAATTATAAGAGATATACATTCATTCTACTTTACTATTACTCACATTATTTTCCTTATCTACAATTGGAGGAGTTATTGCTTAGGATCTTGTCTTGAGTGAAAATATTATCTTTTGGAGTCTTGGAGATTCATTAGGAGGATTCTTTATATCCTAGATCTTGATTTAGCCTTTGATATCTTCACAACCAAAAAAATATCTTACAAATCACCATTATCCAAGGGGGTTATTGAGTCTCGATGGGTCTTAATCAATGTAAGTATATTCTAACACTAGGTATTTCATTTATTAGCTATGATTTGTATAATTCCTTATTGAATAAATGTGTATCCTTTTTTAAGATTTATTTACAGTTTTACTTAGTATGGTTATAGGATTATTTAAACTTTCCATCTATTCATCTTAGGTAGCTTAGACCCCCATGTTACTACAATGGCTCCTTACCCAATTTGATATTTCTAATCCTTCCCCTTTACTTTCATTATTTGATTAAAATATTACAATACTTATGAATAAATATTTAGTTAGAGATATTTCATTGTGTTATTAGCCTAAAGGCTTTAAAAGTTTTTCCTTTCACATTGCATTGTAGGTGTTCCTATTACTAGGTTTTTAGATCCATTTGGTCATCTCTTGAATCATTAAGTATCATTGGGATCTCTTTGGTTAACCTTGTCTAAGTCTAAATCTTTAGAGATAGGATAGTTTTAGGTCAATTCTAGCCCATTACATGAAAAAATCACTTAATATTTCAATATATCCTTTACCAATAGTTATATGTCACCAATACTTACATTATATGATGGTAAGGTTGATTCTTAACAATGTATTTAATCCTTTCAAATAACATGTTTGGACTATGATTATAAGGATAAGTTATTTACTAAGTATTTTCCATGGGTTATTATAGATTAGACCTTGTGTTGGTTTAATGATATCCCCTTTATAGTCATTTCATGCCTCCAATCCTTTGGTCAATAAAATTATAGCACATTTTTCAATCAACATTAATGAAAATATTTATTATACTAAAATTTCAAAATTTAAGCAAGGGTCCAATGAGCTTATTACTAACTATTTTCTTTATTATATTACCATGCTCTCTAAGATGAAAATCTAAATGGCAAATAATAAATTACAATATATATTCAAGCAAAGATTACTTTCCCCACTACATGAGTCTATTGATTTTAATAATTTCCAATCATTTTGTGACCTATTCCATAAAAATTAAGATTGAGAAGTTAAAATTATTAAAATCAATAAGCTATATTATGGATCCAATCCTACAACTACTTATGGTGCCAAGTTTTTAAGTAAATTTGATTTAAAATAAGCATTGAATGATAATAAGAGTGATGCAAAATCAAAAATTAAATAAATATCATAGCCAACTAATTATCATGTTCTCTTAAGTCCACCAAGGAGGTAATTTACAAATTTACCAAAACTTCATCACAAGTTATTACAAAATTTAAATGAGTGTAACCTTATATATTTCCATCCACAAAAATATGTAAATTTGAGTGAGCCTCAGGCTAAGGCATATAAAATTAATGCATATTTTAACTATCAATGAGGCATAATAAATTCAACTAATAGATGCATAAATTTAGCACATAAAATACAAGATCTAACAAATGATAACATAATTGATATTAATTCATCTATATATGAAGAAAAGACACATCCTAATGGAAATGATAAGTTGAAAATATTTAATGACCCATTTCACAATCATTTGGAAAATATACTACTTATCAACCTCATGTGCATGTGATTTAAAATACACATATTCAGCTAGTTTTGCATACTTATTCAATTGAGGAAGAACATCCTTTAGATAGAATTATTATAACACTTAATAAAACACACAAAGAGACTTACTATCACATTTGTTGAAAATACTTGCACCATGACTCTCCTCACTAGTCTTGGATATACCCATGAATATTTTATGGACAAAAAATCCTCTTAAAAAGAGTATATTACCACTTAAATTGGGTCCTATTATAATTTTCACATTATTCTTATTTATGCTAAGTACATGAGTATTTTAAATGTTATTATAACATTCTTATATATGTAAGATGCATGCAATATCATCTATAGTACACAAATGTGTGAAGTATATATATACTAAAAAGGTGGTCATAATTTTATGTATTTCATATAAATACCCTCTTTGGTGGGATATTATTCCTTCTCTACCCCCAATACCATGGTAATCAGTTTAATAACATGTTAAGTTTCATTATGCTTAAACAACTCAAAGGAAGATAGTGGGTTTCCCTAAATTAATAGAACAAAAACATCCACCACATTAAATATATATTCAATATCTAAGAAATACATTATCATATACATAACTTCCTAGACTATTGTTAAATATTTCTCCATGTGTTTCTAGGAAACACATGAATATTTTACTAGTCTGCATCAGATCCTGTGTAGTATTTTTTTAAAAATTATGTAACATAAATAGGAAAATTTGGTTTATGATAACCATGATGGATATATAATAATATGTGATTATTTTTCAGATTTTGATACAAATACACATGTTAGTACTTGATCATGATGGTAACATTATGTATGTTATAGATAGGACCTATATGTGAGGATCTCATTAATGGGATCATTGGTTATAATATATTCTAAAATATAAAAATTAAATTAAAAAATTAAAAAAATATACATGTATTGCTTGTTTGCATGATTTTTTATGTTTTATCACATAATAAATTATATTTTTTTATGCACATGTGTTTCATGGTATACATGAGTGAGATGAAAAACATATAGGTCATCGATGACATGGACACATAGATGTGGTAATTTCCTACATACAAAAGCTACCTTCTTATATTTGGGGAATTTTATTATTAAGGGAATATCAATTATTTACATAGGTTTATCATTATATGATTATTTCTATTGACCATGGTAGGATAATTTAAACTAATTATTCTGACTTAGACTACTTATATTTTTATTTCACTAGATATTTTATTTTTCTATATGTGATGATGACATAAATTGATTATGTAGATTATTCATCATCATATTTATTATGTAGATTATCCTTTCTTGTTCTATGCATGTTTGGTGATACTATTTATTCTTTGACTTTATTATTTATTTTTTGATTTTTTTTGTGTTTGACATTATATTTTCCATTGCATATGTGTCATTATATTTTCCATTATGATTGATTATGATTTTTGTTGGGTATTATTATTTACATTGGGAAAAATACCATTTATATTGATTGATTATTTACCATGTGTTAAATAACACTTACTAGTTTGTTTTATTATCTAGGTTAGTGGTCAATCTATTATACCCATAAAATCCATTATCAGGTTATATTATATTTTACATTCTTATTTATTAGGAAGTTTTTTTGGTTATTTCCTTATATATATAATAGATAATGTATTGTTCATTTGAGATGTAGAGTATAATATATGTCAGTTACTATTATTATGTGCAATTTTCTCTGAATGTTCAATCTTGTCTCTACATAAATCTCATCTAAAACCTATCAATGGTACCAAATCATGAATATGTATATCATATCCATGAAGTATGATATGTGAATGATGTAGCTATGAATATTTTAAATATCTTAAGGTAACTCTTAGTGTTGTCTTAAGGAGTCACAAGGAGCAACCAAATTGACACAAGAGATAAGTTTATATATGATTTATTGAATAAAATGAATATATATTATATTGTTGGTTATATAACCTATGGATTTTAGTGAATTATTCTATTAGGGAATGTGGATATATTTTAAACTCAGTCTTGAAGAAAGTAGTGGATAAATAAGTAATGCATACCTGATCCTCATGCCGTATTTATGCTAGACACCCTCCAAAACATGGATTTGTTAGTGCCAATCTCACATCTCAAGAAAAACCTTGTGATATTGAGGTTTTCATCATATCCATTTATTTTCCTCACAAGCTATCATCCAAATCATCATTTAACACTTTTACTACATATGTAAGAACAACTATAATAGTTCTATTTGTTACCTTAGCTAAGTCTTGGTTATTGATTATTTAATTTGTATTTTGTTTATTTGTTTTGCTTTGTCATTAAAAATTGCTCATTTGTGTCATAATAATTTTATATCTTATTTTTTAATTAATTAAGTAATATTAATTTTTAAATATTATGTTTAAAGTTTGTAGTATCCATTGAGTCTCTATTTGTAAGTCACTTTTATATATTGTATTGGTCCTCAAGGTATTAAGACTCACGTTTTTAAAGTTATGTCAATATTGTTATTTATCATAAGTCTTGTTATCAAAATATAATTCTTTGTGTGTAATTGGACACATTCTCAGTTTAAACCAACATCCTTAATTTGTCAAAATTGTGAGAGTGTCATAATGGAAAAGTTTGGTCATACTAAAAAAGTCAAGGGAAAATACTTCTACACATGGCAAATATGAACCCAGTTGTTTTTAATCAATAAATACCTATGGGGTATTATTGATGGCAAAGTGGAAAAACCCAAAGATGTAGATGAATTACAAAAATGGGAGATAAAAGATCAAAAAGTGACAACAATCATTGTATTTGGGTTATCTGATGCTTATTTGCATCATATTGATTTGTCTAAATTTTATAATACAATTTGGCAAGCATTAAACAAATTATTTGTTTCATAAGTTGGAATCATAGTGATATCATTGAAGTAAACATTGTTTAGTCTCAAGATGGAAAAAGGTGATAGCAAGGTCGATCACATTAGTAAGTTTTGATCCATCTCAAATTAGTTAGCTAGAATTAAAATTGATGTTCTTGTTGATGATGCAAAAGTTTTTTTTTATTGAATATCATGCTATATAATTATTATAAAATGGTTTTTACATTGAGTAACATTAATCATAGTTTATAATGTATTATTTATTATCTACTTGAGGAATAAAAAATAACTATGATTGTTGAGCTAGAGGAAAATGCAATGTATGGTACAAACAAGAAAGATAAGGCATTTGTCAATAAAATATTACATAGGGATCAACTTCCAAAAATATAAATAAATGACCCACTTGTTATTATTGTAAATAATCTGGTCATATATCTACAAATTAAAAGAAAATATCACAAGATTTACTTGATGGGAAACTACAAGATAATGCCATAGATGTCGATGAAGAAGGAGAGAATGAAGAGGAAGGAAATACTACTCACACAAAAAAACAAAGTGATGAGTATTAATCTATTAGATTATTTTATGAAGGGGTTTGTATGAATTGGAGGATGGAGGCCATTTAATCATCTCTTTATCCACTAGAAATGGGGACACTTTTGCTTTAGTGGTATGTTCTTTTTAATTGTGTTTTTTTTATTTTTCTATGTGTTTTATAATAAGATCATAGGTTAATTCTTGTTAACTTGTGAGTATTTACCATGTAACTCATTTTTTATAAGTGTTGTATAATGTTAATCAAAATATCTTGTAATAATAATTATGTAAAGGTTATTAGTAAACCTATGAAAAACAAATTTTTAAGGTTTTTTGTGAACTTGTAAAACCAATTATGTAAGGTTTTTGGTGAATTTGCAAAACCATTTTTGAAAGGTTATTGGTATAACATCAAAACCAATTGGGTGAGGTTATTGTTTGAAATTGGGTAAAACCATTAGAGTGAAAATGTGGAGGATGAATAGAAGTATAGGTCCTTGTTCATGCATAGGTGGTGGTTGTATCCATCCATGAAATCCACTTTTAAAAATACAATGTGTTGGATATTTGTGCAAGCTTGATGTTTCACAATTGAAGAGAATATCATGAGCGCATAGAGGTGGCATGCTACAATAAGAGAACAAGATATAATGTACCTACAAAAACTATGGGGGGGAGGGGGGAAATGTTGAGGATTAGTATTTACATTGGGAAAAATACTATTTACATTAGTTGATTATTTACCATGTGATAAATAACACTTACTAGTTTATTATTTACCTAGGTTAGTGGTTAGTCTATTATACCCATAAAATCCATTATCAAGTTATTTGCTATTTTACCTTATTATTTATTATGAAGTTGGTTTGGATATTTATTTGGATATATAATAGGTAATTTATTATTTATTTGAGATGTAGAATATAATATATGTTGGTTACTATTATTTTGTGCAATTCTCTCTAAATGTTCAATCATGTCTCTACATAAAGCTCCTCCGAAACCTATCAATTATGTGAGACATTAGATTGGCCATTGATTGTGTGACATTATATTTTCCATTGATTGTGTGACATTATATTTTACATTCAATGTTTGAATTATACTATCCATTGTGTGTGTGACATTTGATTTTCCATTCAGTGTGGATTATTACTTTGTGAAAATTTAGTGTTATTATGTGTGTCATGGCAATGATACTATATGTGACTCTTTTTTCTATGTTTGGATAAATATAGGATTATATGCTAAGCTTATTGTCCCTTTATCCATATCATGTACCTTTTTTATTGTGTGTGGTGCCATGATACATATCATGCATTTTTTCTAATACTTATTACTCGATGTATGGATGCTCATTGTTATGTTTCATATGCACTATGTTTCTCATTAATATATCTATCTTGACATGACACTTAAATTCTTAGGATACATATTTCATATATACTCAAATGATATATTCTTATTATAATGAAATATTATAGACATGTTAGTAGATGATTTACATTATTTATATATAACATGATGCATTTAAATTATTCTTTTTATATGAGTTATTCAATGGCTCTAATCTTCACCTAAAATTTTGGGAATACATTTTGACTTATCTTAGATACTAAGCCTAATAGTTACCAAAAAAAATTTGGGCACATATTACTTCAAAATGGTATAGGTTTACATAGATTATTATAGGTTTTAATAAGATTATGATAGATTTGACACATATTGGTGGAATATGCATTACAAATGTCAAATATTTCATAGATATTAAATACATTGTAAGGCTTAGTATAAGATATTATTATAATGGGGCCATATGCATGGTATATGTTCACAACTTCATAAATATCATGATACAATGACATAATACATATGACTCAATTTACTAGATCAAATGAAAAATCATGTCATTATTTGATTAATATTTTTGAGATTTATTTCAAACAATAAATTATTATTTAGGAGTTACTCAAATTTAAGAATATAATATATCTATAGTGGATGATTTATAAACTTTATGTAGAGTCTCATGCATTACTCAGGCACTTATTATATTTAGTGGAACCCATAGTGGATTCCATTTAATAATATTTATTGGAGTTGTATGAGGCTGAATTTTTTAATAACATAATTTCTAGGAATGTATTTATTTCAAATGAGGGTTGGGGAATATTTATCTCATCCCAGGGTTTTACATAGTCATCTCTAACATGGAATGATCACCCCATTCTCCATTTTCTCCAAAATATAATCTTGGTTTACATGCACATAGGTGTATTATTTACTTTATATTTAATTTCACATATGTTCAATCTTGTTACTTTTTTTTTACACCATAATTAAAAACTGATATCTACATGTTTCATTGTAGGTTTTAATGAAAAATCATGTAACACATAACACATACTTGACCACACTCATTGTGGTTATCTTTATCTATCACCTTATATTATTTTAATCTATAGATTTCATTACTATAATATAGAAACTCATATTTTATATTATACACTTGATGATGCTTAATCTGACCAAACCTTAAACTACTTGACTTATGCTCACATACATAACTCTTGTTCACCAATCCTCATAGCCATTTACTCTTAGTGGGTCTAACCCTTCCAAGTTTCCATTATCACACACAATCTTCTGATTATTTTAGCACATAACTTTATAGATTTTTTAGACTATCTCTTGGCCTCATGTCATTTTCCCTATTTTATAGATAGGTACACATTTATTATATAGGTTCATTACCATATATTTTTCCACTTGTGTTGCACCTATCCTAACGCCCTTTAATGGATAGTCCAAAATTAAAATTTCTCATAAGGGTTAGCCTATATGTTTTGTATGTTGGTTTAGATTAAATTGCCCAAATATTTAAATAAATAAACATATCAAGCCTATGAATTTACCTATATAGTACATATTTATCTATCATTATAAATCACTCTAAATATTTAAGAAACATCCTAAATCTCTCAATTATAAAACCCCTTAAAGGAGAGAGTTTTAAATTAAGTATGAATAGCATTTTTCAAGGTCGAGTCATAGGTTTTCATGTTTTTAGATCCATACATAATATTTCACTACATTTTAGTATTATAAAAGATTACACACACTCAACTATGTAGGATAACTACATGTGGTTTGACGTCCCTCTTCAAAGTATTGGATATGTAGGTAGTGCTCAGTTGTAGGGGGTGTTAGATGCCAAATAAATCCATCCATTTTAATTTTTCTCTCCATTTAATTTTTTTTTCTATAGGGAAAACATAAGGTAAATATATATTGTCTCACTTGATTTAAGGAATTTTAATATATAGGAACCCTTTATAGACATAGGTGATCCTCTAAAATTGTTCCATAATTACAACAATTAACACAGATGGTTTTATACTATGCATACTTTTATGGAAGTGTGGATTGATCCCAATATGTGAAACTATTCTATTTCCATATTGATCACTCTCATTCTCATTAAAATTCATTTTAAATAAACATACCACTACCACATA
Organism: Torreya grandis; assembly: GCA_037957365.1. Taxonomy (NCBI): domain Eukaryota; kingdom Viridiplantae; phylum Streptophyta; class Pinopsida; order Cupressales; family Taxaceae; genus Torreya; species Torreya grandis. Next base: position 774,591 of record JARHVA010002750.1, read on the forward strand.
CCTACACACATCATAAACAAGCTAAGTCCATAATTTATCTTATGTTTTCCATAAATAACAAGTTATTATATTTGGTTAGTTACACTCATTTTTATTTTAAATTGTATATCATAAATAATCTAGTTTATAATTTAATTTTATGTCATTAGGATCAAATTAATCTATAATCAAATAAAACATAAAGATGATATTAAAAAACTATGAATTCATCCTATGTTTATCTAATTTTCATTATTTCCCATGATTCTACTTTGGTCACAATTGTAGCTAAGAATAACCCTATAGGGTTATTTATTTCAATTTCATCTTCATTAGAGTCTATTATTTTCACTCCATCATCTATTTCCATATCTAGTTCCACCATTATTCCATCCACTCCATCATATATTATTGAAAACCCCATTATAGTCATCCCAACCCTATAAGTAACTCAACATATATCTACTCCTACTCTAAAATACATTGTGTATAAAATTGGAGTAGAGTCTTAGTTGGATTGGATACAAAATATTCAACTTTTTGAAGTTCAATGAACTAGCATGACTATACATGAACAACTAGAGGTCAAAATGTTGAGAATCCATTGTGAAGTTAAATGTAATTACTAATAGAAAAATATAAATATATGGATCTCCCACACTATATGAGACAAAAGAGGATGAGGCCTAGTATAGATATTTTGAAGGCTATTGGTTATTATAGTAGTGAATAAGAGTCAAGGAAGATCACGAGTCTTTTGTTAAGTCAACCAATATAATGACTATAAACATGTTCATAGAACTATGAATAAATTGAAATGATTAGTGACTCATATGAAAGCTAAAGTGATAGATAATATTGTAAAATATGATGAGGCTACCTTGGATTTTCTTTTCATGTCATTAGTGGAAGTGAAAGAATCTAAGTTGAAGGGTAACTAGTCACACCAAAACATTCAAATTTATTTTCTATAATTTTTAGAAATGGGAAAGAACCAGTTTTTGTTTCCATAGTTGTTAACATAGTTTTCTCCCTATTTTCCTAATCATGCATATGTTTTATGTTAATTTTTCTAAAAAAAGTTATTGTACAATCCAATATGGCACTTTAGTAATTATCACACATTCTTGTATCTATAACCTCATAATTGAACTTGTTCTTTGGAAATATTCTCTCTTTATTTGTAAATTCAAGCATACCATATTTATATAAAATGGGTGTAAATTTGGTGTTTGATGATTAGTCATTTGGTATGCTAATTAATTTCATTATTTTAATTAGAGGAGAAATAGACATTGTGAATGCAAAGAGTAGTAAAACATTATTATATTTTTTATAGATGTAGTCAAGAGAGTTGATAAAATAAGTGTTTTAAGGGAGTATAGCAAGGATAATTTATTAAATAATGCATAAATCATCACCTATATTAATCTTCAATTCATGAATCTAATTATTGGTATAACATGACCAAATGAGGACTATGGTCCTTTCATGTAGTATCTTAAGGGGAATAAAATGGTAGATTGAAAATTGATTTTGGGTATTCTAGGCTATTAAACATAAAGTTACAAATATAAATGATGAGTCATAGAGACTTTATAATATAAGTATTATGTTATTTATCATAAGTGATCTAACCACAATCCAATGTTGTTTCAAAGTGAAATGATGTCCAAAGAAAAAAGTATCCCTTTTAGATTTAAAAAATGTGGATTGCCAATCAGACCCTAGAATTATCTCTTAAGGAATGGTGGAAATTTTTGGTCTAAGGATATTCTATATATATCCTAGCCATGAATCTTAGACATGTCAAGAATAAACTTGAGATTTGGAACAAGGAGGTTTCTGGGAACATCTTCCTTGAAAAACACATTATTGAGGAGGAACTTAGAAGAATTGAGATGGAAACAAACACCTCTAGGTTATCCCCCTCCCTAAAATCAAAATAAAAGGAACTCCTAAGTCTTTACCATAATTTAAAAACTAAGGAAGAAGATTACTGGTGATAAAAATTGAATAAGGTTTGGCTCAAGGAGCAAGATAAAAATACTAAGTACTTCCATACCTCCACATCCATGAATCATTAGCATATGTTCATCATAGAAATCAGAGGAGAGGATGAAAACTAGTATAAGGAGGAAAAATACATAGAGATTTAAATAATCAACTTCTACAAAAATATATTGGTTTTTGTCCATTCTCAGGATTCTTAGTTAGAAGAACAAGTGTTAAATCTCATAAAAAGAGTCATTTCCCAAGAATATAATGACAGCATCCTCCTTCCACCCTTAGATGAAGAAATAAGATCCAATGTTTTTTATTTGCAAGGGGATAAGGCTGTAGGTCTTGATGGTTTTCCACCATTTTTTGTAGGAATTTTAGGACATCATTCAAAATGAAGTCTGTCTAGTAGTTTCATAATTATTTAAAGCTAGTACTATGCTTCAAGAATTTCACAATACTTTACTTGTCCTCATCCCTAAGAAAAATGGGCTAATCAACTAATGAACTTTACACATATCAGCCTATGTTCTACTTTCTACAAAATCTACACTAAAGGTCTATCTTTAAAAATCCAAATATTGATTGATAAATTGATTGTAGAACAATAAGGAACCTTCATTTTTGGTAGATAAATCTTAGATGGAAGAATTAATACCCATGAAACTATTCACTTGGTGGAAAATTCTTCCCACTAATGAATGTTCCTCAAGATGGATATGAATAAGGCTTATGATCAAGTCTCTTGGTAGTTTCTCGATAAAATCCTCTTCAAATTCAATTTTAATTAGAATGTTAGAAACATAATTTTCTCTTGCATCTCTTCACTTATGTTTTTGGTGATCATCAATGGAGTTCTTATAGGTTTATTTATAGTAGGTAGAGGCCTCAGATAAGGAGATTCCATTTCTCCATACTTATTCATCATAATGGCTAAAAACCTAAGCAGGATTATTGATAAGGCTAGATCATATAGAATAATCAAAATAATCACAATAGCTCCAAACACTAGACCCATCACCTACCAATAATTTATGGATGATACTTTGATGATGGAAGAAGATTTGGTACCTAAAGCCAATCGTTTTATAAAAATCCTTGAAATCTATGAGATTGTTTTGGGTTAGAGCGTTAAATTTCTCAAAATCTCTTTGTTTTTCATCAACACCCCAATTATATTTAAAGATAATATATATAATATTCTTGGTTGTGTTATTAATAATCTCACTTTCTCCTACCTTGGTATTCCCTTTTTTATGAACCCATGATTATATATTTCTAAAATCCCCTCTTAGATAGGATTTAGAGGAAATTATATGGGTGGAAAATGAATTTAATATCTCAAGATGGTAAATTACAAATTATTAAGATCTCATTGCAGAGTATTTAAATTTATTTCATGTCCTTATTTATCATTCTATAAAAGTGCCTGATTAGATCAAATAAATTTAGAAGAATTTTCTTTGGAAGGGAACAAAAGACAGATTCAAATTCCCACTTATCACATGGAACAAAGATTGTCTTCCTATATTTAAAGGAGGATTGGGTATTAGAAGGGTGTGATTCATTAACCAATATCTCCTTGAAAATCAAGGTTAGAGGGTGATAAAGGAAGATAATTAGTGGACTAGGATCATCAAGGCTAAATATTGAATTATGGGGAGGGATTTTGCTTCTTAACTAAAGATGGCCCTGACAATGGTTTAACATTCTATAAATCACTAAGAGTTGGAAAGAATATCCTCTAAAATGGAATATTGGAAAAGGCAACAAAGTGGTTTTTTGGTAGGACCCCTAGATCCAAACCCCTATGGTCTCCATAATTTAATCTATGAAATTATCAATTCATTTCAAAGAGACCATTGGTCATAACATGTGAAATTACTAGGAGGACATTGAAGGTAGGAGAATATGGAAATCACTCCACACAAAATATCTAAGTCAGAACCAATCTCTTTTTATACAAAATTTAAACATGACACTCCAGAATATTCACATTAATTTATTTTCAAAAGATGATGCTCTCATCTAAAAAGAGGATCTTAGTGGGTTGTATTTAGTTAAATATGGCTACTTTGGGACCAAGTGGAATTTAAATAAAACTAGAAGGATCTCTAGATAAAAAATCTCATTCCAAAGATCAATGACTTTTTTTGGTTGGTTACTTAGAATAAGATTCTTATGGTGGATAATCATATGAGGAGGGGAATCCCTATTCCCAATATATGTGTGTTCTATAAGCAAGAGGTTGAAACCATAAAGCACATTTTCCTCTCATGTTCTTTTACCTCCTCCATTTTTTGTTCTTTCTTCATCCTTTCCAATTACTCCTAGGTAACTCTTGGTAATATCAAGGATTTGATCACCTAATATAAGCCACCTTGGGATTACCCACCACTAAAATTATGGTGGATCTTATATTTGCCCATATTTTTTGGGGCATATGGATTTTAAGAAAATCTATTATTTTTTATAACCATAATCCTAAATAATTTTCTACATTCAAGAAAATCATGGCCTTTGTAAAATAAAATTGGTTATCATTTGGTTCTTCCTTTTACAAGTTTTACTATGCTTATTTATCCAAAATTCTCAATCAACTTAACTTGGATATTCTTTGTAAGCCCCTAAAGTAGAATGTCAACAAATTTAAGGTCAAGTGGACTCATCCTCCTCCCAACTAGTTCAAATTGAAATTTGATGGGTCTACTAAATGAAATTTGGGTCTAGTGGGAGTGGGAGGATTCATAAGGGATTCCCATGGGAATCTCAAAGTATCCTATGTGGAACCTTTAAGGATTAAAAAAAATCATGTTTTAGAAGCTAAAGTTTCCTTATGGAGCATTGATTTCAAAGTGAAACTTGGCATGGAGTATCTCTAGATTGAGGGAGATTCCATGAATATCATAAAATATTTAAAAGACTCGACTCAATATTCTTGGAACATTTTTGATATTATCAATGATGCAAAAAACCTACTATCATACTCTAAAATTGTGTCAATCACTAACATGTATAAAGATGGAAATAAAAGTGCTAACAAAATGGCTAATATCAGGGTTACAAGATGGAAAGATGTTATGCTTCCTATTGATGTCATTCCTTTTATTGAAATCTAAAAATGACACCCCATAGAATGAAATGATGTGTTTATTTAAGATTAATCACTCCTAGCCTAAAAAAATGATGTTAACACATGTAAAGACATTAAAATTTGCTCACTTTTAAATGATTTTCATGTTCATAATAATATGGAACTTTGTAGTAATAATGTATTTGGCTCCACTCTCAATACTCCATCCATTCTCATTTCTAAGGGATCAAGCTATGTAACTAGAATGAGTATCTTTTAGAATAGTAAAATGGGAGGTGACCGAGACCATTTCAAACCAATCTCTTGAATGTATGTTAAAGAGGATGAGTATGTCTAGCACAAGATGGTAAAATGGGCCTAACTACATACATGGAGTGGTTGGTTGGGCATAACACCATGTTGTCTAAGGATTTCACCCATGGATGAAAGGATAAATATGTCTGTATGCATGGTTTAAATATTTTGATTATCAAAGAGCTTATAGGGGAGATCATGGGGTGGATTTATTAGGGGTTAAAGCCTTGAAGGATAAAAAATGAATGAGAAACTTGTCAATATTTTCTAAAATAAAGAGAATAAGAAGTCGAAGATGATGTCTCATAAAGGGTTCATGAGGGTAGACCTTTCAAGGAAGTGGTCATATGTATGCTTGTAGATCATGCACTAAATCAAACTAGATTTATGTTAATATTTTCACACCATTTTCTTTTGTTCAATCACTTTAAGGGTTGCATTATCAGTCTCCCTTTTTCTTTTGAAATCACTAAAAGCCATGATTTTGAATTACAAGAACAATACCTTGGTGTATCTTATCCACCAAGGCTTGATTTTATTGTTGGTTAATAATGGATAACCCCTATGGTGAACAACTATGCCTAAGCTGATTAACATTACTAGTGAATAAGAATATTCGGTGAGGGAAGAGGATTTATCCTTAGATTCTAAGTCTAACAAAGTTGGGAATAAGTAGAATGTTGGTGCTAGTAAATATTTTATGCAGGAAGGTCTAAACCTGAGAGGAAAATATATAGGGTTTTATTAATTCATGACTCCAATTACTAACAACAATTGAGTTTTTATAAATCCTAAGATCAAGGAGGCCTTTGAGTAGTCCCTTGATAAGTTACACAACAAGGTGTCTATTCAAAAATTGTTGTGCAATGAAATTTTAGTTGAAATTGATAATCTTAAAGGTCTTCTAGTTCAAGGAAATTTTGATATGAATTTTGGTAAAGAACATGCAAGCATAGATAAGCTCACTCCCCAAGTCAATAAAGTCACTCATAGACATAGATCAGAGGAAAATAATAAGGAGTCTAAGTAGGGGAGCTAGGAATCCAAGCTCATGGGTTCCAATTATAAGAGGTAGGTCGAGGAGAAATAACATGCAGTTGAGTACAAGACGAGGAAAAATTAACAAAGTGGATAGTATCAAGACCAAGAAATTGGTATATTATTCTGAGTTTGACTAGTTGGTCTCATTTGTTTCTCTTTTGGTTGACTTGGTTTTTTGGTAGAATCTTAGTGTTTTTTAGGTTGAAGGTGGTTTTTCCTATTAGATTCTAGGTTTAATCCCATTTTGGTCTATTGTTATTTCATGCTTATCTTTCGCTATCTTTTGCAATGGTATGAAACCCATTCAACCCATTTTTAACCTATCTAATAAAAAATCTTATAGTTTAATAGTAGTGATTTGGTTCAAGTTTGTTAGTTTATTTTCATGTGGTAGTTTAAGACATGCAAGTAATTTGAAGTTGTGGTTGTTTCCTATAATTTAAATTATTAATAATTCACATTAATCCATTTTTAATAAAAATGGAAAATGGATAACTCAGTAGTTTTTTTGAGTTTAAAATCTTAAATTTATCACTATTGATGTCTTGTGATTTTGTGCTTTCCATTTATCAATGAAATAAGTTCCTTTCATTTTATCACCTTCACATCATTATTAATCAGATCTATATGATTTTATAATTTGGGTAGATTGAGATTATGCTATTCCAACCATTTCATTGTAAACCTAATAGATTATCTTGTTAAATTATGATTGTGGGATTTACTCATAATATTACTAAATTCTTAAACTTTAGTGTTATTTTTATTTTAATTTGAGTGGAGACTTGGTTTGATAAATATTAGTCTATTTTTTATGGGTCTTATTACATGTTTGGTCTATAAAATAATAAATGGGTGAAAATATGATTCACTTTTTTCCATATATTTCCCTCTCTTTTGATTTTTATTTATGAGATTCAAATCATTGTATAGTAAATTAGCATCATTGTGAATATCCATACCATTTGCTTATTAGTGGGTGTTATTTAAAAATGTGGATAAACTTTGGTGGAAACCCATCCCTTGAAATTTTTGGGGCCACATGTTACTAATTTTATTCCATAAAAGGATTTATTTTAATAACCAAAACCTACAACTCATTCCTTGAGTCATATTTTGGTGATCTTAAAAAAAGGTGTATACATATCATCTATTGTAGTTTATGTAAAAAACTTCAATCAATATAAATATGGTGCTAGAAGGATGTAAAAAAAACTAAAAGTAAACAAATTTTACCTTCTAGTTAAAATAAACACTTGACCCTCTCCAAACCTACCATAATAAACTAAGGGCTTCACATGATAAGAAGAAATTTGGGTCAAGTTAGCACTAAAATTGTTAAAATAATCTATATTTTCCATCCTATATCACAAGATCTAAATTATAATCTATTATATTATTTATCCAACCTTTTAAAGTACATATAATACATTGATCTAATAAATTTTATACAATAACCTCAATAACTCAATTGAATTCACTCATAGGAAAAAGGAATCTCGTCCCATCCTGCAAGAGGGGTTAATTATTATAATTGAAGGGCATTGCAAGAATAAGGCCATTGTAAAGAATCCTTATTTGGTAAAATACAAGGACCAATAGAGTAACAAGAAAGAAATAGTAAAAGGGAATGAAAAAGCTAAATTCAAACTCCCAAGCTTCAATAACTAGACTGCTGATGAGGAAATAGAGTGGGGAAGTTCTGAAAACACTGGGGAGGAGAGTCTGGAGGAAGAAGGAGGAATAGAAAGTGGGCATTCAAGTTCTAGTGAGGAAGAAGAAGTGCGAGATAAGAATGAGAAAGAAGGAGTCACTATAGAGGAAAAGTCTGAAAATAGCAACCATGAGTCTGAGGAAAACCAACAAGTGTTTGAGGAAATTGATAAAGATCTAGAAGATCCTACTGTGGACCCTGATCTAATTAATGAAAAGGAAAATCTAGTTCAGGTCGCTAACTAAATATTGGAAATGGGAGCTCAAGCAAAGGAAGTAAGTAGCAAAAATGTAAGCCCTACTAAAACAAAGGAATAGAAATGAATGGAAATGGAGGACTATATTGAAGAAGTTGGAAGCAGTCCTAAAATGAACACAGAAGATTAGAGTGACAAAAGGTAGAATGACAAAAGGTACACACCTACTAGATTGGCCAATTACAAAGCTAACGCTACTCTTCAATTCGATTTATGGGCGTATAAGGAGATAATGTAAATCAATAGGAAAATGGAAATAATGGAGGGTAAACAAGAGGTAGTTTGGAACAAAATCAATAACATGGAAAAGCAGATGAGGGATATTCCCATAAAACTCAAAGATTATGAGAACAACCCAAGGGAACTCATAAAGGAAAGAAGAACAAAGATGGAGGAGGTAACCTCTGGCATTTGTGTTGTTACTGTAAACATTGGAAAAAGAGCAAATGAGGAAATAAAAACTTTAGAGGGGCAAAGTAAGAGAACTAGACAAAGCTCAAGAAAGAAATCAATGCAAGAGGGATCTACGCAGGTGACTGTTGCCATTCAGGACACTGTTGTGAAAGGTAAGGAAGTAGTGAAGATGATATTGGAACTAGAAGAATAGTTCCTGGTTCTTTTAGTTGGTTCTGCTAGTTGGTTGTGATTTCTGGTCTTGGTACCTAGTTTTTTGAAACTCTTACTTTGGAGTTTCCAGGTCTTTGTAAACCCTGGGGTCTATTTTTGGTTTTTCGTTTGTTAGCTTCAGGGCTTTATATCTTGGTTTTGTTACTTCGGTGAAGTAGGCTTTAGGCTTGCTTATGGATGTTACTGTTTAATCTTTCTCCTTTTGTTCAGGGTTTTGGGGTCCCTTCAAAACCTATTTTTACCTTAATCTAAAACTCAATTGAATTCACCAACTACTAGCTTAAACCCTAATTGTCATCCATTCATGCCTATGGCCACTAATTGTCTAGTTAGTACTTTAATTAAAATTATAGGAGGTATATATGAATTTATTAGAAATTCCAAGTGATATTTACCTTTATACATACCTTACAAGGCTCAAAATCTAGAATAACACATCACGTTAGTAAAATTTTATTTAATATTTTTACCTATGATTGGTTCCTCAATTTAATGTAAATTTCCATTACAAATTGAGCTATATTTTAGAGTACCTTTTTATCCTAGTTTTCTAATTGCATTAGAACTAATGTTTTATATCAGTAGTTTTATAGTGTTAAAATAGATCCAAATGACCCAATTATGACTTACAATGATAGGTTCCATAGAATGTACAGTCAAATCACATCAATGTGTAAACATGTTATACCCTTGGAAATTGAAATGTATGATTTTATGCTATCACTGTATTTTTTAAATCAAGTTAAAGGGGGGGATTTTTTTGTTAATAGGGTACCTAGACCCTAGGATAAGTACAAACATAAGAGAGGCCAAGGCCTACCAAAGACCAAACAAGAAATAGGACCAAAGCAGGTCTAGAGACAACAAAAAAATAACCTAAAAACCAAAAAAGAATGATAAAAGAAACTATTCTCAATTTAAACTACCAAAAACATCCTCCCAATAAAATTTCATCTTTTTAAGGTTCATATCAATATGAAACAATAATTTATCTTTATCCATGATGTACCGAAAACCACTACACTGCCCATGCTTACCTTTCCCTTTGCCAATGAACTTGGGAACCATTATACTATCATTGTATTATTATTAATAATGATAGTGGGAATAAATGACATTCCATAAATTTATGATAAAGATATAAATTTGGATAAAAAAATATGTCCTTAGTGCACATTGTCACACCATACCTAATGTCAACTACAACATTATAATGTTTAACCCCATAGAAAATACCAACCAATTTCTATTAATTCATGCTTCCCCCAATCAAAATTTTCATTCATTTAATATTTAAAAACTAATATTTGCTTCCAAAAGTAAATAAAACATAGACATTGTTAGTAAATTTGACCTAAAAATGAGCTACATAGTATTCATTATATGGTCCAAATATTAAGAAATGATTTACTTGGAATAAAAAAATAAGTTGTTAATTATAAAAAAGAAAATATTTGGATAAATCACACATATAAACTATTTAATCATCCATAAAATAGGTTTAATAACATAGATCCATCCCTTAATATATTTCTTAAAATTAACATATGCAATCTAGCCTTGCCCAATTGGTGTAAAGTTCATGGTACTACCCAACATGAATAATTAGATTGCATTGAGTTTTGTATGTAATCAAAATTGAATTATTCACAATGAACTAATCTTGGATAAGATAAGATAGATCACACCTATACTTCTGATTGGGTATACACTTGTTAAGTAAGAGAATGACCAATATGGGGATCATCTAGACCCAATTAGGTGATCACTTGTATCAATTATCACAACACAACATACGAGTGTTACAAAGACTATAGTCTAACACAATCACACAACCCTAAAAGAGTCATATGATTTGATATTTCACTTATGTTAACAAATAAGAGAAAGTAAACTATTCTAATAATAAGAAAATAAACTAATCTAGTGTGCACTAAAGATTGTGGTATAATGTGAGGGGTTAGATACAAATAAATCAAATATGTATAGGGAACTTTAAATAAAGTAAGTATGAGTAACACCCTAATAATTCAAGCCAACACTTATGCTACTTCTATCTACTAAAATAGAGGAGAATAAAGTTAGAATATACTTACCTAAATGTGAACTCGTCATGATTCAATATCTCCCTTGGATAATGGGTCTTCGTAAGAGTTTTATTGTGGTTTGTACATATCACTTTGTTAGGATAAAGCATCCAAGACCTATCCATAAGACTATATTCTCCAAATAATAAACCTAAACTAAGACTCCTCAAGTAGAATGGTGAAAGATCAAATTGTGAAGAAGTGTGATTGAATGATAACTCTTTATTGCATATTATTAATAATGATTAAAATGATTGTGTATATATAAGAGTATCTCACCTGAAAATCATTTGAACATGTCAGTTATGATAGGTTGACTAGGTTGACCTAGTACATTCTCAGGATAATTACTAAAGTCTATGTTAGGTCAGTTATAAGACAAACAAGTCAAAAGAGATAAAGTGACCCTAGAATACACTAGGTAGACCAAGTTGACCTAGTGTACTAAATAGGTAAAAAGGGTGTAAAGTAAGGAGAAGAAGGATAAAATGAGAGAAATACAAGAGGAATGTGCAAGGGGGGAAAAATAGCTTAGGGATGGTTTTAAGAGTTGAATAGATTAGTAATAATGTGGCAATAAGGGACGACAATCCTATGAAGCACCAAAGGTCTACCCACCCCTTTCCCGATGCACCCCTTAAGACATGCACTCAGAGAGATTGAGTCATGACAAGTTCCTATAAGATGTAAAGAATAAATATTTGATAATTTTTTAAAATATTATGTGGATACATATGCCCAAATTAAAGATCATCATGTGTCACTAAGGTGTAATAGGGGATGGTGCTTCAAGAAAGAACATAAGGACACACATAACACTGATGCTAGAAAAAATTGTAATATTTTAAAAAGCATAAAATAACTAAAATTAAATGACTAAAGGGGAAACTAATCTAAAAAGTAAAACTGATGTGTACCTTGACTTACTTTTTATCATGGGATGGTTGTCAGTTGTGTTTTTAGTTTTGATTATGTATGGCACAAAGATTGATTTTGACAAACCCATAAATACAAAACTAAGAATTAAAAAAAACACAATAAAAGCCAAGATAATTGGTTTTATATGGATGGGACATACTTGGGAATATGTAAATTTGGGTGACAAGTGATATGTTAGACCTAATGACCAAGTCAAATAAGAGTAAATATAGTAACTAAAAATCCAAGGCTACTAAAGACTGAAAAACTCGAACAATAAATCAAAAGTAAGAAAAAGAAAACTCACCAATTCAAACCAAGGATACATGTTAAAAAAGGAATGATAAACAATACAAATCAATGGTAAAAGGGAAAAACAAAATGGTATAACAATATTGATCAGTGAGCAGTAACAATCCACATCTCCATCATCAATGGAAAAGGGTACATAAAAGGGAAAATAATGTTGATGAGTGAGTAGTAAGAAACCACATCTCACTCAATAATGGAAAAAGGGTGTGAACTCAGGTGTTTGTGATAGTAAGATAACAAAACCATGATAAATGAGAAAGGGAAAGTAAAGTAAGTTTAGTAAATTAAGAATTTTATGGTGTAAAAGAAAAAGGTGATCCATAGTTTCTCAAACACGTTGTTTTACATTTAAAGGTAGATAAAACTGAAACAAAGTAGTGCTAGCATGTTTTTAAGAAATTAAGAAGGAATATAAAGAAGAGGGAAAACATATTTAGAATCATAATTTTTCTATCAAGGGGGGAAAATGAAATGGGTGGAGGGAGGGGAGAATGAAGGAAAAACCAAGGTAGAGAGAACTATTTATCAAAGTCAAGACACTCAAATTAGGTTTATCAAAATAAGAGGAATTTAAACCTTAAGAAATATGAAGAACTTCTCTTAGATACACATGTCTTAGGTCAAAAAATGGAGTTTATATATCATCCCATGAAGACTATATACATGAAAATTAAAATGGACCTACCTCCCCATGATGTGTTCCCTATTCTTCAAGACCCCTTATAGAGTTGTCGGTCTACTACAAAGATTGGGTACTTGCATGAGAAAGAAGGTAACACCATATATTTTTTTGAATTCCCATATTCCAATCTACTATACTAACACACCCCAAATGACTTTAGTTCTATGTGAAGTTTACTGTGGAGTTTGAGATTTGATTAGAGATAGGAGATGTGCTTGTAATCATGTCTTTTAGTGTGATTTGACTTTTAAGATTTGTATGTTGCCTTTTAGATATCATTGAATTTTATTTCAAATGATTTGGATTTTAACTTTATTAATGGATTTTTCTATTCCACCTCCATAAAAATTTGTAAAACTAAACATGGGTGCTAAAGATGACGTTCATTTGAAAACTTTGGGACAAGGTTGCTAAGAAAGAGAACTTCAAAGAGCATGGGGTCTAAGATTCTTGTAAATATAGAAGAAATAAAAGTTATATCTTAACTTAGACCTTGTTTTATCCAATGAAGAAATGAAAGAAAGGGGAAATCAAGAGGAATGACACATGGAATAATTTAAATTACTTTAAATTACAAAAAAATGTGACAAACAATAACAAGAAGGGATACAATGACAAAAAAAGGTGTGATTCCTTATCATAAAAGAGAAGGAAATGAAGGAAAAAATGCTAACATAGATTGTTGTGTAAATTTCATCTAGAAAAAGAAGCAAAAGCTAATGTCTAATAACAAGGATCAAGAACAAGAAAATAATGGTAATTTTATGAGGAGGGTTGGATCCTCTCCATGGTCTTACAAAATAACTCATAGAATAAAGACCCAAGAGGGTGATAATAAGCAAGAGAAAATAAAAGTGAGGGAACCTTTGTATAAATTACTTGAAAAAAGAAAAACCTAAAGGATGCTAAAATACCATTGGCAAGCAACAAAAATGGAAAATAAAATAAGATGAAATATGGTGGTTTTGTGAGGGATACTAGTTCTATTTGTGGTCTTATGAAGAAACTCACAAAAGAACAATCTAAGGGGAATTAAATAAAAATTTAAAAAAAATAATAATAATGAAAAAAATAAGATAATGAAGACTATGATACATCAAGAAACCAAACTACCAAAAGGGAGGACTAAAGGTTTGTGAAAAATAGGGAACTACTGCAGAGGGAGAGATTAGTGCTTAAGTAACCTACAAAAATTATTATTATTATTATTATTATTATTATTATTATTATTATTATTATTATTATTATTATTATTATTATTATTATTATTATTATAATATATATATATATCATAATAATAATAATTAAATGATTGGGTGAAGTGTTTTTTTAGGAATTGAGCATTAGTGGGTTCCTTGAAAACATGGCCTTCATTAGTTTGAAGGTATTAGGTACTTAGACCAAGAATATCTTTAACTATGTATGGGCCCCACAATTTTTGGGAATACTTGCCTTCTTTTTCATGAGCGTAGTCTAGTTTAAGGACAAGATCACCAATATTAAATTACAAATTTTGACACATTTGTTATGTTGTCAAGCAATACGAGCCTTATACTGGTGATTATGTTGTAAGGTAGAGAGGTAACATTCATCAAATAGATCAAGATCATGAATGCAAGCCTCATGAAATTCCTCATTAGGAATTATGCCATGAAGAGATATACAAAGATAAGTAAGGTCAAATTAAAGAGGAAAAACTAACTTAAAACCATAGACTAGAAAAAAATGAACTTGCCCCAGTGGTAGTATGAATGCTAGTCGAATAGGCCCAAATTGAGGGATAAAGATGAATATGCCAATCTATGAAGGTTTCATGAATTATCTTTTGAAGGATTTTATTTAGATTCTTATTAGTTGCCTCAAAATTACTGTTACACTGTGGATGATAAGGAGTGGAGAATTTGTGATTAATCTTAAATTTGGTGCAAAGATGTTTAACATGTTTATTTTTAAAATTACCACCATTGTTAGAAATGATTATATGAGCAATGCCAAAATGGCAAATGATTTGGTTAAGAATGATTTTAGTTATGGTAGGAATGATAACATTGACAAGGGGCATGGCTTATACCCACTTTTTAAAGTATTTGGTAGTGATGATAATAAAGACATGTCCATCTTAGGAATCCAGAAGTTTACCAATGAGATCAAATCCCCATGTGGAAAATGGACAAGGAGATTCAATGGTTTGAATTTTAGCTGGTGGTGAATGAATGAGATCATTATAAAGATGACAAATATTACACTTTTTAGCATATTCAATATCATTATTTTCTAGAGTAGGCCAATAGTAACCCATACATAGCCATTTTTGAGTTGTAGTGTGTCCACTAAAATAACCATCATAAATGCCCCCATGTGCTTGTTTAATTAGAGGAGGGACCTCATATTGCATGACATAGTGGAATAAGGTACCTTTAGCATTATGATAATAAAGGATGTTATGTCTAAATACATACTTGAAATCTTATTTGTAGAGACGTGTCTTTTCACAAGAATCCAAGTCAGGAGGATAAGTTTGATGTTCTAAGAATTGGATGAGACCTTAATACCATGGGCATTATCATATGGTGATAACTTCGATGTGGAAAATAAGTGAATCAAGAGGGTGAGTAGATGATGGGGATTTTATTATTTGTATGATAAAATAAGGATAAAAAAGAACTTGATGTGGATGAAAAAGAGATGCTAAATAGGAAAGATAATCAATAATATAATTTTAATCTCTAAGAATAGGCTTAATTATAAGAGACAAAATCCTTAGCATGTTTGATTGTAATTTGATGATAGGTGATAAGGTTTTCACTTTTAAATTGATAGGAACCACTAAATTGATGGAAAATGAGTTGAAAATAACCCAAAGCATGAAGGTATTGTATGTCTGAATAAAGAGCAGCTCTCATACCTAAGATAAGAGCTTCATATTCAGCCATGTTGTTGGTGACATCAAATGTAAAATAGAAATCTAACGGAATGATCTTGCCAAGAGGATTAGTGAGAATAAATCCTACCCCAACTCCTTGAATTAATTTAGCACCATCAAATTTGAGGGTCCAAGTATCCTCATGTAAGTCAACATTAATTTCAAGAAGATCCTTGAAAACTACTTTTGATTTAGTATTATCTAAGGGGAAGATTCATCAAGTTGATTAGCTTCAAGATCAATAGTAAATCTATGAAAATAATATTTAAGATAAATTTCTTGATTAAGACATTCAATATAAAGGATATTATCATTTGAAAGGTTATATTGAAGGGAAGAAGTGGTTGGAATAGGATTTGTGATAAGTTAGTCAGCTATGACTTGCCCTTTGACAACTTTTTGCATGACAATGTGAAGATTGAATTCCATTAGTTGACCATCCACTTGCCAATTGTATCTCTTAGAAGAAATTATTTAGAGAACAAATGATGAAGGGGGTCAAAATGAATGATGACATAGGTGGTTTGGTAGATCATGTAGTGACAAATATTTTTAGTGGCAAAATAGATAGCGAGATAATCATGCCTGATTTTAGTATAATGTGTTTCATAATCGATGAGGCTTTGGATAATATAGTATATGGCATACTCCTTGCCCATATAATCATGTTTGGTAAGTATTTCCCCTACTAAAATAGGTGTGGAATAAGTGTAAAGAATTAAAGGTTTATCATTAAAAGGAGGACAAAGTGTAGGTGGATGAAGTAATGACTCTTTCATATTTGCAAATGCTTTTTGACATGGATTTATCCATTTCAAGGTTATACCTTTCTTAAGAATGAAATTAATGGAGTGAATTAGATAAGCCATATTGGGAATGAATCATCCAAATTACCCAAGTTTGCCTAATTCGATATGAATATCAAGAATAGAATGAGGAATGGGCATGTTGATAATAACATTAATCTTGGCTAGACCAACATCAATGCCATGGAAATAGACTAAAAACCCTAACAATTTGACAAATGTAACTCTAAAAACACATTTGAAAGGATTAAATTAGACGTTATATTTAATGAGATGGTCAAAGATGATGGCAAGATCAAAAATGTGGTTTTTATAATGCTTGGATTTGGTGATAAGATCATCCACGTATGTTTTAACAATTTTATGATGAGGTCATGAAATATATGAGTCATTGCATGTTGGTAAGTGGCCCCAACATTTTTGAGACTAAAGGGAATTTTTACGTAACAATAAGTACCCCATTCTATGGTGAAAGTAGTCTTATGTTGGTCCTGAAGAGCTATACGAATCTGATTGTATCTCAAAAAACAATTTTTTTGAGATAACATTTCATATCTAGCTATGGAATTGATAATAGCATATATTGAAGGCAAAGGTAAGTTGTCTTTAAGATAACTAAGATTAAGATTGTAGAAATCAATGAAAATATAAATGACCATAGTGACCTTTTTCTAAATAGGAATAATATTGGAAACCCATTCAAAATAATCCATAGGTTTAATAAATTTAACATCAATTAGTTTGATGATTTATTTATGGCATAAGTTTGTAACTTCAAGAAGAAATTTGCATTGCTTGTGATGCACAGGTATGGCATCAGGATAGGTAATGATGTTATGGACCACTATGATAGGGTAAATGCTAGGCATGTCTTGGTAAGACCATGTGAATTCCTCCTGATAATTATAAAAAAAAGCCAAAATTATCATGTTCAAAAGATGAAAGTTCCTTAGAAACTATGATTAGTCAAGGGCACTAGGGAGTAGTATCTTTAATACGAGTTATTTCTTCAATAAGCATGGCATTGCCTTCTTGAAATTGGTATGGTGCATTGGGTAAAGATGAAATTAGATTAGTTATAGGATAAATGATAGTGATAAAGTCGTTAAAGTGAGGAGTTTTAGTTTTAAAATGTCCAAGTTTATGATGTTGCCATGGTAGTTGAGCTTCCTGGGCATAAAGTAACTCAAGAATAGCTTCATCACTAGGTAAAGTGAGAAGAGGACCAAAATAATCAACATATAATTCTAGATCTAAAATTTGGTTACCATGATGATCATATTCAAAATGTATTTGATGAACATTGGTTGCCTTGGCATCAAGTGTGATTGTAGGAGTAGAAAAAGTAGATGGAGTGGAAGAGTTAGATGTAATGTTGATGGTAGAAGGATTATATTCATTAGGAGGACCCAAAGGAGGTAGAGAAGGTGAAAGTGATTCCAAAGGTTCAAAAGGTATAAGTTTTTCTACCACCTAAGGAGAATTCATAAGAGGAGGACTAATAAGAAGCACATGACCCTCAGGTTCTAAGTGTTTAGCTACAAAAATGGTATGCACATTTTGATTGAAATCATGAATTTGGGATAAGGTTTTATGATAATGTAAGACTTCTAAGTCTCTTGATTGAGTTTGGGAATTGATATAGTTATCATCATTTGTAGGATATATTGTACATGCTTGGGATTGAGGAGGATCTTTAAGAAGTGAAGTCCCAAGATTACTAAATGTTCTAGGAGACATGGTGAGAGGATCTTGAAATAATTTAGGTACTATTAAATCATTACAAGTAAAATCATCTTTATGTAAAGATGGATATTGAGCACTGCATGGAGGGGGAAAATTGATAATATCATCCATGAGAGGAATGGTATGATCCCTAGGTAAAAGAGAAGTAGGAAGCCATTCTAAAATATATGGAGTTAATCTGATGGTGTTGTAAATATGTTGTAATTCATTAGGCTCATCATCATAAAAATATGTAAGAGTAACTTGTAAATCAGGACTCATATTGATGAACTCAGGTAAAGGAACATTATTAATTTTAGGGATCATAAGAATATGATATTATGATTTAGGATTAGGTAATTGGATACTCCATGGGTTAGGATTATCTTCATGCTTATAATTTTTTTTGTTATGGATAAATTTAATGCATTGACTTCTGGAAGAAGTAATGTTCCTCATTCAATGAGTTCATGGATGACCAAGGAGTATGTTATAAGATAAAAGAAGGTCAAGAACCATGTGTTTTGTATGAATTGTCTTAGGAACAATGGTTAAGGTAAGCCATATAAAACCAAGTGGCTTTTAATTAGTCTTTTCAAAACCATGAGAAGTAAGATAGGTTTGTTTAAGATGACCTTTATTATAACCAAATTATTGTAGAAGCCATAAAGAGGTTACATTAATACCAGAACCTTAGTTGACTAATTTTTTTTGAATGAGGGTGGAATTAATGGCTATTTTGATGAAGAGAGGTAGATCATCAGCATGAAAGAGGATTTCATCATTAATCATGTCTTCTTTAAGGAATTTAATCGAAGGTTTTGAAGGAAACATAGATTTGATGGTATTGATGTTAGCTAGTTGAGAACCAATAGGTGTTTCTTCCTCTAAGGAAGACATACATTCAATCTCTTAGAGTTGTTGCATAAGTAATTTACAATGATAAGGTGAAGTTCAAACCAAATCCATAAGAGGAATCTTCCATGGCATAGAATTAGACTCTTCAAGAAAGTTCCAATGAGATTTAGAAGAAGAGCCATAGGTTTTAGAAGGCACATTACCCTTTGGAGGAATAGATATGGTCAGAGAATTAGAAAGAGGAAGTTATTCCTCAAGTGATTCTAATTCAACATTTATGGTGGTGGTATCTTTAAGCAATTATTCCTCTAAATAAGGTTTCTTGTGCTTGATAATAAGATCTTTGTGGGTAGGTTTCCAATGACAGTTAACTTTAGTTATATTGACATATTGAGAGTTGTTAAAGTATTGATCATAATGCATCAATTACACAAACATCCTTGGAAGTTGATTCACTATGGGAAGAATATTTTTGCTTATTAGATGTATAAGCCTTAGAGGATTATCATTTTTGAGAAACATTAGTGTACTCTTGATGATGATGTTTGATCATGGTTTCATGGTCAAATGAAGCACCAAACATGTAATAAATAACACATTTAGAAATCTATCTACAAGATTCATGAAAATGTCCAATTTTGGCATGAAACCAATAAAATATATTGGGATCATACCACTTAGGAGGAGCATTAGGATATATGAAAGGTTTAGAGGGTAGTAAAAATTGTCTCATTTGATGTACCAAAAGAGGTATGTGAGATGGTAAAGGAATATCATTTTTGGAAAATCCTAATTTGTCTTGAGAAGTGTTACTAGTGATAGCATTATATTCTTGGAAAGATCCTTTAAGAATATTAGAATTAGGTTTGAATTGCTTCATAAGAATGTCTTTCCATTTAACTTGGTCAAGAGCTTCATTAAGAGTTTGAGGAGCAAAGGTTCAAACCTTGTATTGAAGAGTGAGATTTAAAGTGGTGGTAAAGAGTTTGAATAAGTTATCATTAGGCATATTATGATCATATTTATGAGCTAGGGATTTCCATATTTTAATAAAGTCACGAGCCAATTAGTTATGAGTTTACTTAGCATTTATGAAATGGCTAAGACAATTTTTAGGAAGATCATTATTTTGAAATTATTTAACTAAAGGATTACCCAAATATTCAAGTTGACAAATAGAATGTTGAGGTAATTGATTATACCATTCTAATACATCACTAGTCAAAGTTTTAACTAAGAGTTTAGTAGTGGTAAATGTATTAATTTGGATCCATTATTTGTTGAGATTACAAAAGGCTTTAATAAATGAGGTAGGTTCTTTAGTCCCATCATATTTGATATTGGTGATATGTTACCAATGTCAATAGATATAATTAAGGGAGCTAAAGGCTCATTTTGAGTGGTTTGAAGCATCTTGTTATTTACTATTGGTTAAGGATTAACATTACTTGAGGCATCTATAAGAGGTGGAGGAATGTAGTTAGGATTAGCTTGAGTATGCATGATTGGAGGTTGATTAGTCACATTGATTAAGTGTTTTTGAAGTTGCATCATCTAATTAGTTTTAGAATTTTGCATAATGCTCATTTGTTGAGTTACTTGAGCTAATATTTGGGTTGTCTTAGGTGGTAGGTTGGTGTTCGAAGGAGCACTCCCCAAATTAGTTTGGGGAGAATTAATGGAAGGAGGGTTGTTGATTAAGTTATTAATAAAACTTGTGTCAATCACTCCTACATTGGTTTAAATATTTTGACAAGTTTCTTGATAGGTGTAAAAAGGATTGGATCCATCACTTCATACTAAGGTGTAATTTGAACCATGTGAAAATTTGAAGATGAAATAGGAGAAGAGGTACCCCAGGAGTGATGGTTCTCTTGGGAATAAAAGAAAGGGAAAAATGAACATCCCATATAGGATCTAAATGGATTAATATTATCCAAAAATATTCTGATAGGAGAGATCATTATGATTAAAATGAAATGAATAGAATGTAAAATGAAAGAGTTAGAGAATTAGGTTGATAAAAAAGAATTTAGCTGATATTTTAGCTAATCCAAGAAAGTGAATGATGAAAGTAAATAAAAAATCAATTATATTGATGTTATTCAATCCAATTGAAGCACATAAATCAAAAATCTTGCACCAATATTGGCTAGTGCAAGTTCTTTCACACACAATTGAACAAAGAGAAAGAAAATAACATAGAAAGTAAAGATAACTAATTGGTAAACCTAGAATGTTAGATTATTTACAAATGATTTTAAATGATAGAAATTTGGTTGTAAATAAGGTACTAAATAGCAAGCTATGGATGGTTTTAAGTGAGTTTAGGATGAAAGGGACTATAGTGGAAATGATACAATCTTGGTATTAGGGCCTACCCCCTCACTTCACACACTATAATGATAAGAGTGTCAAGTACTTAGCCAAAATATACCATTAACCATGTTTTATACTTAACCAGAGTATCAAGTCAGCTTCCCCCTTGGTGATGAAATCCAAATAGGTTGCCCTAGGTATTCAAATGTTAAAATGTTTTTTGATGTTAAGTGATTTAGTTTTGTGTGTATAAAATAGAAATAGTGAAACTAAGTAGTTAATTAAAAACCTCCTAATTATACTATGTGAAATATTATAAGCATGAAAATATCTAAAATGAAAGGTGTGATCATCATATAAGGTGAATTCTAACTTTGAAATAAGGTGTAGTGAAAACACTATATGTACAACAAATAAAACTAGGTTGAGAGTGTTGAGCTAACACTATTGAAAATAGGGTTTGGAAAACATAATAGGTCAACTAGGTTGACCTAGCTATTTTAGACAACAAACATGACACAAAACTAGGTTGACCAAGTTGATCTAGTTGGCTATGTGGAGGTAGTTTTGAAGCCTAGAAACTTGAAAATAAAGTACAAAAATAGAGAGATATAAAAGAATATAAACTCACCTTGATGGTTTAAAGATAGAAATTGTTAATCCAAAACATACAAAATGGGTCAATTTGGTCAATCAAGCAATACATAAATCTATTTAAAAAGTGCTAAAAATACACTAGGTTGATCTAGTTGGTTAGACCAAAAGTCTAGAAATGTACTAGGTCAAGATAATCAACCTAGTAGAATGATCTGAAAGCCTAGAAACTAGAATATGTATTAGGTTGAGCTAATCAATTAGGTTTTACATAAACTACTAAAAAGTGACTAAAAATACACTAAGTCAATCGAGTTGACCTAGTAGGTTAAATTGGTATTCCAAAAAGTGCTAAAAACCTATATTGGGTTAAGTTGCTCGATCCGATTGCTTGTTCGTACACATAAACAAAAAGAAAACTAGGTCGACAAGATTGAACCAGTGTGTCAAAATATGTTATAAAAATGATGAAAAAATAATGAAATAAAATTGAACAAATCCAACAAGGGTTAGATTCACACCAGGTTCACCAAAATGTATATAATTAGAATTACATGATGCATAATGAATTAATCCTGGATTAGATAAGATAGAGCACACCTACACTTTTTATTGGGTATACACTTATTAATCAGGAACATGACCAATATGGGTATATGTTAGACCTAATTATGGGATCACTTATATCAATTGTCATAACACATCATGTTAGGAAGGGTTCTAAAGCCTACAGTTTAACACAATCATACAACAACCTTAATAGAGTCATGTGATTTGATATTTCACTTATGTTAATAAATAAGAGAAAGTAAACTATTCTAATAACAAGAAAGTAAACTAATATAGTACACACCAAAGCTTATGGCATAATGTGAGGGGTTAGATGCAAAGTAATCAAATATGTATAGGGAACTTCAAATAAAGTAAGCATGAGTAACACCTTAATACATAGAATATGAAGAGTAGTTTATACAAGCCAACACTTATGCTACTTATATCTACCAAAAGAGAGAACAAAGTTAGAATATACTTACCTAAATGTGAACATGTCATGATTCAATATCTTCCTTAGCCAATGGGGATTCCCAAGAGGTTGTTGTGGTTTGTAAGGATCACTTTATTAGGCTAAAGCATCTAAGACCTATCCATAAGACTAGATTATCCAAATAAGAAACCTAAACTAAGAATCCTCAAGTAGAATGGTGGAAGAGAAGATTATGAAGAATCATGAGTGAATAATAACTCTTTATTTCATATTCTTAATAATGACTAAAATGACCTTGTATATATAGGAGTATCTCACCTGAAAATCATTCAAACATGTTGATTATGCTAGGTTGACTAGGTCAACCTAGTAAATTCTTGAGTTAATGCCTAAATTTTATGCTAGGTTGGCTAGAAGATAAATAATTCAAAAGCGCTAAAGTGACCCTAGAATATACTAAGTCGACCAGGTTGACCTAGAGTACTGAACAAGTAAAAAGGGTGTAAAACATGAAGAAGAAGGATAAAAGAGAAAAAGATTAGAGAAATGTGTAATGGAAGAGAAATAACTTAAGGAAAGGTTTTAATAGCTAAATAACTTGGTATTAATGTGGAAATAAGGGACAAAAATCATACAAAGCACCTAAGGTCTACCCACCCCTTTCTCGATGCACCCCTTAAGGCATGCACTTAAAGAGATTGAGTTTCAATGGGTTCTTGTAAGATGTAAAGAATCAATATTTAATAAAGTTAAAAATATTATGTGTATACAAGTTCTATAAAAAATAGATGTTTTTTAAATAAATGGAATTATATTAGGTAGTTCCATATGATTACAAAATTCCCACAAATAATAATGCACCGAGTACTTCTAAAATCAACATTTTCTTGATGCTAGAAATTCTTAGTTTTCCCAATCAAGAGGATAATGAGCTAGATGAAAATATGGATGAGGTGCATAATTTTCAAAAATATTATAATAAAAATTAAATAATTATAATTGAAACTTAAAAAACCCCTCACTACCTTTATGCTTAATAATAATAGGGATATGCCTCCATATTTTAAGGCCAATAATGACCCACCCCACCAAAGGGTAGTGATAATTGTTCTCCTAATGATTCATATGCAAACATCAATAAGGGAGGATAAAATATTATGGAATACACAAAAAATATCAAAGTTACGATCACTTTACATGATCTAGGTCATATCACTAAATAAAGAAAATTTCCTTTGAAATCTCTAACTCAAAAAATTACCCAAAATAAGTAGAAGGAAACACATGGAAATGTGTAAATTCATAAGAATGAGAGTGAATTCCCTCCATTTCTCCTCACATTAAATATTTTTGGTAGAAATTTACATGATTTACTTGTAGACTCAATAGTTTATACTAATGTTAGGTCTAATAGAATTTTTTAAAATCTAAGATTAAATCCCATTAAAACCAATAGGATAGTGGTTCAGTTATATAATTAGAGGTTAAAGTGGTAAGATAATTTTTGAAAGTGCACATGTTGTTTTAGTATGAATAGATAGTACAATATTTCATTGACATTCAATTTTTAGGCATTCTTAATTATTATGGTACATTTCTTAGTATAGACTGGTCCAAAATTTTAAACACATTTATGATTGTTGTCTTCTCTCACATGTGGTTTCCTTACAGAAGCATTGCTAATAAATTTTAGTTAAACATAAAATTGAATATGAAGCTTATGATCACCAATTAAAACATAATAAATTATAATGTGAGCTTTGTATCCACTAACATATGATTCTATGCATTGACTACCAAGACCACTTTTAAGACTAAACATGATGTAGGCATTAACTAGTTTATCATTTTTACACTCTAATTTGATGGATCTCATTTTAAATAGGGATCATGCATAGGAATTTTTTTTATGGATCCTAAGGGAAAGAAATACTTTCTTGTTTATCTCTTGTAATTTCATTTCATAAATAACCAATCTAGATTTTGTACACTATACTTTGATGGAGTTCATTCTAAATAAAGATCATGTGTAAGAAAATTAATTTTGGATTATAAGGTAAATAAATACCTTGTAGCTTATCTCTTGAAATTCCATTGCAAAAATAATCTTGATAAATATGAGGCCATGATCTTGGGTTTAAAATTTTCTATTGTTTGGTGACTCATAACTAGTAATCAATAAGGTTAAGAGTAAATTACAATGCAATTTATCATAACTTACAAGGTATAACACAAATATTGTGTGTATTTTGATGCTTTTAATATCACTTCCATTATTAGGTAATAAAATCAAACTATTGATTCCCTTATGACATCATTAAAACTTATTTCCTTTGAATGATCCAAAATTTAAAAAATTATCTATTTAAATATTTTTTTGTCCTTTTATTCCTGATAATATTTCAAAAATCTAGGTCACTAGTGGTTTTTTAAAATGAGTTATTATTGAGAAGGAAATATATTATTCATTGAATTCTAAAAGTGTAATATAATAAAATCCCTAAACTAATGGTGTAACTAGAAATTTTATTTGACCTAGATATAACTACTAAAATATATAATGGAAAACAAACAATAGATTTAAAATATACATTGGTTAATTTTAGGTCACATTAAAAACCACAAAATGTGAATCTAGTATGTCTGAATTACTCAAATATAGAAAATGAAAAACCAAAATTTATTATCTCATAGTAAAAATATGTAACAACATGGTCATATAAATGTCTCCAAGTGTTTGATTTCTAGGTCATCACTCATACCATCCCAAACAAAAAAAGGCCACAAACATTTCACATAAAGGTAGAGATGATAGAAAATATAGAACAATACACATGTAGACTACAAGATCTAGATGTGCAATTGAGGGAAAAGATATATACATAGATGAACATGATATATAATGTGTAAAACCTCACAAGGATGTAAAAAACCACAAATGAGTATCCATTATATGAGAAATAAATCACCCAATACAATTATTCCTTCTCAGTTCTTCTCACTTCTTCTAAAAAATATTCACCTAACCTTCAAATATTTTCAAATGGAATTATTGAATTAAATATGTTTTGATTTGATATTATTTTACAAAGTTAAAAATTATTTTTATAGTGAGATGTTAATTGTTGTTACTAATGGGTCCATCCTCTCCTTGAGTCACAATGGTAAATTGATATATTTTAATATTGATTTACACAAGGGTTAACTCGTATTAAATAATAATAAAATATATTTATATTTAACCTACGTAATTATGGTAAAAGTACATGAATATCACCATTTAACCATTAAATGTTACAACACCCCCCCTTATTGTCAAATGGGGATACATGCCATAGTCACCTTTATAATAAAAGAATTATACTCTATTGACCATATATAATGAATTTAGGAGGCATGTAATATTTTAAGGATTTAAAAAAATTCATCATGCCAATATAAAAATTGGAAATAAAATTAATTATAATCCATAAACTACTTAGAGTAAGTTTAGCTTAGCACAATCATGGCACTACATCTCACAGTTTATCATGAATAATCAACCAAATTTTTTTGAGTCATTTATGATATAAAGATATTTGTTATAATATATGATTTTAATTATTGGGTACATTATAAGCTCATATATAATAAAGTTTACGAAAATCATATAAAGTGACTTATTAGAATTCTTTACAATGATAATAAGTCTAGAGAATAAGAAATAAAACACTTGGCCATTAGGAAGTGACATTGTTGTTCACACTCCCACTCAACGGAAACTTTAGGAGGCCCAAAATTATATGAAACTTGAAAAACTCAAGGGCACCAAGTTGTTTTTTGAATATATCTACCCCTTGTTCTCTATAGGATAGAACTATAGATAAATATAAACATGAGAACTTTCTATTAGATAAAATGCACATGAACTTTAATATTCTTAGTTATTTATTATTATACTAGATTTTTCACCAGATCTATACAACTTTGGTTATCACATAGAAGGGTGTTACTATGAGAAACATGAAAATGGAGTTCATCTAACAATGTTCATAGCCACATGGATTCTTTAAAATCTTCCATATCACTTATAAACTCATGTTCTATAGAAGAGATATAAATAATAGGTTGTTTTTTTATGGTTCAAGTGATAGAACCTAAACCAAACTTAAGCATATATCTATAAGTAAATTTATGATTTATAGTATGACCAACATGGTCAACATCACAATAACCATATAAATTAGAATAATCAATGGAAGATTAAAATAAACCAAAATTTAAAATTATTTTGATATATTGAAGTATCAATTTTTATAATTTCCAATGATCAAAGTATGCATCCTACATGAATCTATAAGGAACCCATACAACATATGAAATATATGGCATAATAATACTTAGATAAAACAAACTACCAATAAGTTATATGTAAAGTGTGGGATCATATTTGTCATATATAAGTTTTAGATCAAGCTTCACACCAAATTCAATAGAATTAAATGTAGGCTTATTTTCAAATAAATTAAACTTATCAAGTAGGTTATGTGCATATTGATATTGAGAAACAATACTTGAATTTTTATCCTAAAATAAAACCATTCCTAGAAAATGATGAAGAATTCCTAGATAAGTCATTTCAAAAGTTTTATTTAGTTTATCTTTATATTTAATAATTAAAATAATTTGATTGTCAATAATAATTAAATCATAAACATATAATATAATTAAGATAATATTGACCATTTTAAACTTTAACAAAGAGACCATTATTAGAATAATAATTAGAGAAACTTAATTATTTAAAATAACTAATGATTTTAGAGTACCAAGCTTGAGGACATTATTTTAAACCATAAAGAGATTAATTTAACTTATAAATATAATGTTATTTGTTAGGTTTAACAAAATGTTTAGGTTGGGTCATGTAGATTTCTTCTTCTAGGTCACCATTTAGGAATACATTCTTTACATCTATTTAGTGCATAATCCAACCATTTTGAGTTTCAAGGGAAATAATAAATATAACAATACTCAATTTTTTATATAAGAGTGAAGGTTTCAACACAGTCAATCCAAGGTTTTTGAGTAAAACCATGAGCAACTAATCTAATTTTGAGCTTGTGAATTTCACCAATTAAATTATATTATATTTTATAAATCCACCTATAACTAACAATATTCCTTTTAGGTAAAGAAGGGACAAGATCCCAAGTCTAGTTTTTAATTAGGGCTATATATTTAATTTATAAAAGTTATTTCTATTAGTTATCTTGAATAGATTCCTCAAAATATTGAGGTTCACATTCATACATAGTCATCAAAGCATTATGTGTATGTTGACTACTAGTTAGTTTATTAAGATTATCAAAATTAGATATTTTAATTAGGGTTTCATCCCATTTAGGTATTTAAAATTGAACATGAACTAGATAAGGATCCCCCTAAAACTCTAAGTTATCCAAAATTGGATCAACTTCCCATAAGGTATATGTTTATTCATAAGGAGTAATAGAAGAGTCAGGTTCATCAAAATTACTTTGAGGGGGTTCCAAACAGGTATCACAAAAACTATTTTTAAAGGATTTAGGCATTCTTATTCTCAATGAATTTTATTTTATATGGATCATATACTTTTAATACTTTAGTTTTTCCTTCATAACCTACAAAAATCCAAAAATAAGAAGTTGGATCCATTAAGGTGAGAAAAACTCAATTTTTTATTAGACAAAATTTATAAGGGTTTTTTAAGATGAAAATATTTGGTAGAGACTCTATTTATAATGTGAATAGTATTATTCATGGATTTGGCTCATAAGAACTTAGGAACATTTGTAGAATGCAACATTGTTATATCCATTTCAATAATGGTTTAGTTTTTCCCTTCAATAATTTCATTTTTTTGTGGGGAATATGGAGTTGTTAATTCTATTTGAATACCATAATTAATTAAAAAAGAATAAAATTCTTTACTAATTCATTTACCACTATTATTAATTCTTAATATTTTAATAGAAAAGTTCAAAGAATTTTCAACTAAATATTTAAAATCTTTAAATTTAGATAAAACTTCATATTTATTTTTAATAAAATAAGAAAAATTCATTCTATTATGATCATCAATAAAAGTAACAACATATAAAGATATGTTAATAGATACAACTTAAATTGGTTCTATAATATCACTATGAATAAGATCTAAAGGATGTGAGGAGTTAGCATCATGATATTTTTAAAAGGGTTTAATGTATTACTTACCATGTAATTATCCCTCACAAGATTCACTATGATAATAAATTTTAGGAAGACCAACCACAAGATCATGATGAGACATACCATATAAAATTAACATGACCTAATATTTCATGCCATAATTTAGATTCATTTCTACTTTGTGATGAAAGACAACATGCAAAAGAACAATACAAAATGTATAAACCATTTTCTTGAATTCCTTCAACATTAGAGAACCAAATTAATTTCTAATAAGCCATTTATTCTTAAGTAAAGTTTCTTTGAAATTATCATTTGTAATATAAGAATGGGATAATAGTTTTTTCTTAAGTTTAGTAATATAGAAAACATATTTTATAACTACATTTGTAAATTTAGATTTTCATTGCTTAGCAGATTTTAAATGTGAATTATCCCCTAAATAAATCCTTTCAGATAGATCTCTAGTGTTAGCTCAAAAACTTGATAAACAAGTCATATGATTTGATACATCACTATCTATATTGTATTCATTTTCATTAGAATTAAACAAGGTAATGTAAAAAGCAATAATATTAGTATTTTGTTCTTGATTGTTGATTTGATTATGGTTCTAGATTTTATATTGAATTCAATTAGAACCTTTCTTCCCTTTGTTATTTTTATAGTTTTTATTATTATAATTGTAATTTTTTATAAAAATCTTTCATTCTATGTCCAAATTTAACACATAGATTGAAATATCGATTAAATTTGACTTTATGATTCTTATTATCAAATTTTTTATTCCCATTTTTACCTTTGGTAGAGTTAAGGTAAGATTTTTAGTTTCTAGTGTTTTTCAAAAACACTATTAACTATGATAAGTGCTTGAGTGACATTCTATTTAGAGTAAAAAATTGGAATCACTTGTTCTTCTTGAATTCTAAGAGATGAAAGGTTAGTGAGGTCAAGGAAATATTGCTCTATTTAGAATTAAGAATAGAGATTAAATTAGGAAACTTTTCATCAATATCTAATTGAATAATTAAATACAAATGATTATCTTGAATAATATTATAATCACAACCATCTAACTAAGACTTAATATTTTTTATTTTTGTAAGAAAATTAATTTATTTTTCATCACCTTTCATGGAGTAGTAATTAATTCAATAATAATTTTAATTATTTTTAAGAGATGAGTTCCCTTTTGCATATACTCATGGATTTTATAAGCATCATTGGGTGACTCATGTTTATTGATATGGAGTAGGAAATCATTATTTACACTCCTCAAAATATTTGACATAGTTTCTTGTGATTTTTGTTGAAATGCATTGGTAAGCTTAGTGATGGCATTTATTCCTTCTTCTCACTTCTCAAAAATCTTCATAAAACCTTGAATTATTTTCAAATGGAACTCTCATGATAAAATATTATTTGCATTGATATGATTTTATAAAGGTAAAATCTCTTTTTATAGTGAAAGGTGAACCATTGTTACCAATGGATTCATCCTCTCCCCAAGGAATAACAATAAATTAATATATCTTATTATTCATTTACACGAAGGTCAATTCACATTAAACAATAATAAAATATATTTATATTTACCATATGTAATTATGGTAAGTGTAAATGAATAGAACCACTTAACCATTAAATGTTCCAACAAGATAATAATGAATCCAATTTTGAATCCCATCATTTATAAAGTATTTAATAAGTTTATTGAGTTCAAATTCATTTTTTCCATTAAATGTTTGACATAGGTAGCCAATTTGCTACCCATTAGAAATAAGAGTGTGGAAATAAGGTAGTGCGTAGATTTTAGAAACCTAAACAAAGCCTATATATATATATATATATATATATATATATATATCTTTTAGCATCCTTAGACAATGTTTTAAAAATGGTGAGTGGCTCTTAAATAATATACTTATTTAATGTATTTTCAGGTTACAACCTAGCATTAGTAGATAGGGAGGATATGATGAAAAATGCTTTCACCATAAAGTGGGAAACCTTTGATTAAAAATAATTTAATTTAACTTAATAAATTCATAATCTAATTTTCATCTTGTTATCTATTTTTATTTACAAGGTTTGGTATTATCATATATATTGATGATCTGACCATTTTATCAAAGTGTAAGACTTAGTATGTACATTGAAACATATAATCCTAAAGTAAGGAAGATTTATTGATCAAAATAAAATAAGTTTTATTTAAAAAATTCCTCTCCTAAATAGTTAAAAAGAATTAAAAGTCACTTTTTAGGAAAATCAATTTTGAAAGAAAATTCATTTTTAGTTTCACTAAAATTATGAAACCTCTTAATTCCATTATAAAATTAATATGTGAAAATAAAGTGGAATTATTAATAAATTAATTATTCCCAAGAGGTTTAATATTCCATCATCTAAGCCTCAATGTTAATTATTGTATATTTCATAAGAGACTTTTATCTTTATTTATTTAATTTAGAATACACAATATCAGTCATGTTAACAAAAAGGACTAACTTAGGATAACATCTCATTACCTTAATGAGTACCAATTAATAATATTCATAGATTATATAATTTACATTGGAAAGAATGTATGCCTTGGTTAATTCTATTAAGAATTTAGACACTACATTCTTGATAATTAGATCCAAATTTAGATATTAATATACTAATCATGTATAATATATATTTCCACTATGGCTAATTGTATGTAATTCATGTTTATAAGACACTAATATAATGAATATCATATTAAAAACATCATATTATATATGTTATAGTGGCCGAGTTAGTTTAGGGGTGATCCAAACATCTTCATGGTGATAAAGTCAGTAATGGAGAGGTTTTTTAAACATATTAAAACCATTATTATTTTTAAGGTGAATGTTGCATAACCATCAGTGTATAAGTGGATATTTTATAACTACTAATTTGATTTCAAAACCATTGGTTGGCATACACTAGTGTTTTTTCACCATAAAAAATCTTGAAGTTGAATGGTTGTAAATGTTTCTTATTCTCATGGTTAGCTCATATAAGCTTATTGGTATACTTCAAGGTTAAGAGAGAATAAATAAAAGTATTTTAATTTCATAATACCATCATAAAATGTAGTTACAAGTCTTTAATTTGAACACACATTTAAATTTCCAAGTTTTAATCTTTGCTCTTATTGTCTCATTGTTTCCTAGTTGTAGATGGTTTACTTATGTTGGAGTTGATAAAATTATTTGGTAGATGAAAAGTACTTTTGAATTCAATTTTTTGATAGAATGGTAGTGATAATTTTTCCATTAAGTCCATATATATTATTACCTTATACATTTATTACATTATATAGTAGAAGGAGAGTGAAATTTCCTCACCCACTGGGGTTTTTACCACATAAAGTTTCTCTAAGATAACTCTTATGTTTATTATGAGATATGTTCATTCTTATTCATCATGTTCATGTGAAATATGTTGTACATTTTATTTCAATCACTTTTTTATATCTATTTTATCATTACAAATATCTTATAATTTTCATCTTCCAATAATTTCTAAGTTATGATTATTAAGGTTCATATTGGTCAAGACTAGAGTGGAATATCCACCTACTTTATGATCAGATTGGTATCAAAGTTGGTTTAATACTAGTCCTTTGTGTGGTTTTGTGTAGTTTTTACTACATTTAAATTTTATTCACATCACTAGATAAAGTAATTATAGTGGTTAAGTTATATTATTTCCATTTGAAGCAATATTTCCACAAGGAACTAGAAATAAGAGATAAACATTATGGCCCATGTTCATGAAGAATGTGTCCAAAAAACAAAAGAGAAATTTTATAATATTTGAGGAGTATCTATCACTTATCTTTATATGTATAAGCTTGAATAGTTGGATTCTGTATGAGGATTCCCATGAATAATCTTAGTGTCTCTGTGGATATGATAAAATCAAGCAAGGAGGATACTCTCAAGACTCATTAAAAGAATGAAGAGAAACCCCATGCCAACTAAACTCCACCTCCATTCAAGGTTGTGGCAAAGATAGATATTCAACCATATGATGGGGATATGAATGTATAAATGTTAGACAATTTTCTCTCCCGATTCAAGGTATATTTAATTTTGCATTAGATTAGTGAAATCCAACATATTTATTTTGTAAAGTTAAAGTTAATTGATCAAGTTTTAACATGGTTTGAGAGATATGTGCATTTTCTATTTATTAAGAATATTCCTATTATTAATAATTAGGATGATTTTAAGATTCTTATTAGTAATCAATTCTACCTTTTTTATGAGAAATATAGTTCCATATATTGGCAATATCTTATGAAAAATCAAGTCGAAAATATGCATGAATACACAATTGAGTTCTATAAGAAGGTTTTCCAAATGGGTTCAGCTATAACAAACCATGACATTTTGATGAAGTATGTGAGTTTAATCCATATAAAATTGAGGAAACAAAACCTCTTAACAAGGCTATAGATGTATATGATGATTTTTATCAAGATCACTACCTAGGTAGGGACATGATTAAGGCTCTATATACCTCTCAAAAAACTTCCAAGAAACATGTCAAATCTAAGCAATATGTAAAGATAAATGGAAAGGTAAAAAATAATGCCCTAAAGATTAATGTTGAAATATCCATATGGAATTGCATATTTTCAAAAACAAGAAGAATAAGAATTTTATACCCTCTCTCCAAGGTGAGAATATTAGTTGAATTTCTAATGTGGATGACACTTTGTGTTGTACCTCAATCAATAAAGAGGTATTTTTGGGTAGTATTAGTGCTAAATAGATTTAACCATCTAATATTTTCCATATTAAAATAAAACTAATAATAATACATATTTTTGTTACATCTTCATAGGTTAATTTGATACTTGTTCACATGCTAATTTGATAAGTAATGAATTGGCAAAAAAATTATAGTTTGAGACTTGAAAATTATCCAAGTCCCTATTCCTTGGGTTGGGTGAAGAAAGGTACAGACATCAAGGTGACCAAGTAATGCAAATTTAATTTTGGTACTAATTCACATTTCATTAATCAAGTTATAGTAGATGTTGTGCCTCTTGATGTGTATGGTGTAATGTTTGGTAACCTTTATTTGTATATCCAAGATGTTACCTTCATGAGGAGAGATAAACAATACCATTTTTTTAAGTATGGAAATATATGCATAATGTCATCCTACAAAAGTGATTCTAAATTCTCTTTAGTGACTCTAAAGCTAAAAAGCTTATCAATGCTATTGAGAAGTTTAATATACATATTTTGAGAGATATTCAAGATGAATAAGTAATTGTACATAAGAATTCTTGTATAATATTTACTAATAAAAAGAAGAATCATATGGGATATTTAGTGCATTGGTTTAAGTAATTTCCCCATGATCCTATGGTGTTTCCACCAACTATGCCTATTAACATGAACTTCATTTTCTACTTGATAGTATGCTTCTAAATATCAAGTTATATAGGCAATCTTTGAAGGATTCCAATGAGTTAAAATAAATATTATAGTATTTGTTTTATCATGATGTATTCCATCTTAGTATTTCTCCATGTGTTTCTCCTATTTTTTTAGTAACTAATAAATATGGTTTGAGGATAATGTGTATTGACTATAGAGCACTTAATAAGATAACCATCAAGAATAGGTACCCTATTCCATGGATTAATGATCTTATTGATCAACATCAACATGCCAAGTGTTTTACTAAGCTTTATTTGAAATATGGGTATCATCAAGTGTATATGAAAGAAGAGGACATTTGGAACACAACATTTAAGACAAGGTAGGGGTTGTATGAGTGATTGGTTTAACTTTTTGGGCTATGCAATTCACTATTATTATTAACACTTATAATAATTTAAATATACATAATATTATGTAAATAAATATAAAATAATAGATATTATGGACCAAGATGCCCAAATATTCAATATATGTAGAAATAGAATAATTACCCTTAAGGTAGGGTAACACCATACAATACTCCCTTAAGAAGGAATAAATCCAAAATGTCTCTTCGAGGGGACAAACTCAAATATCCTATTATAAAAGAAGACTCAATGCTTACTTTATTTATTTAAAATGATATTCACCTCCTTTATATATACCTTTATATAACTAACAATGTTGGGTAACCTCATAATCCCAATGTAGTCCAACCATTACCCAATGCACTGATTCCACAAGTTACTCACTTATCCTAATATTGGATCATTTAAATAAGGGGTTGTGTGGCACATGTTGACATATCCATCAATCCATATACATTAATATATTATATCCCTATGTACATATAATTACTTTTTTCATTGACATGTTTCATCCTCGAAACATAATAAAAAATAAAATAATGATTGTGCTTCAAAGCATGGAACACTTATCTCCAATATCAATCATCAAACCACTTATATGTGATCTTGGTAGGTGATATATCTCCAAAAAAATTTAAAAAATCCATCATATCACTCTAATTCCATGCATGATCATAATTGTACCTCCTTGTTATCCATACATAATAATTACTCCTTTGATTCCATGTACCATATTCCACTATGCTAATTTGATTCCATGCATGATCATAGTAGTTATTCTACCATGAATAGTCATACTAATTTCCCCATTGATTCTATGTTTCATACTCTATTGCACTACTTTGATTCCACACCTGTCCATAGTAGTTATTTTTTTCTTCCATGCATAGCCATAGTGATTGCTCTAATGATTCCTTTTAAAACCATAGTTATTGATATTTTGATTTATTATATAGATAAATTGATTATTGTCATGATATTCCCTCACATATATCCATGATTGTTTCATCTCATGATGATGTGGGTGTCTATATACCTCAACATTTTTTTATACTTTGACCTTATCAACCTTTTGTTCTACCTCTTCCACCTTTTTCTTTAGTGGTTCCTTTGTCTCTTTATTAGATGAAGTGTTATTATTTAATTTTATTATTTCTCAATCTATGTCCTCATTTGAATCTTTTTCATGCTCTTTTGAACCTACTTCAATCTCATCTTCATGATCTACCTTGATTGTTATTTATGCCTTTTCAACTATGATATATTTTAAAGTGACCTTGTTTTTACTATACCAAAACTTCATGAACTTATTATAAACATTAATATTAATTGTTCCCAAAGTCTCTAACCATTGATATATAATAACCATATCCACATCATCCATATCCAAAGCATAAAAATATGAATACAAAACATATTTGTCTATTGTGGGCTTCAAATCTTCAAAAACATGAATATTATGACCATATATTTGAGCCTCTTTGACTTTTTTTGTTTAAACATGTAAATGTTGATCCATATCCATGCTGATGAAGTTATACTTACTAATAGGGTTTATGGACATAATGACCTTCTTATTTTCAATGTATCCTTAAAACTAAAAAATTGACTCTAATTTATTTAGAGCCAAACTATTCAAACCCTTATCATCTAATTCTTATTATTTCTTTTGGAGATCCTCTAACTCTCCTTCTACATAATCTATAATGTCCTCATCATCAGTATGTTTGATTTCTTCATCATCATCACTTTCATGTTCTTCATCATTGTCATTATTTTATTCCACTAACTTTTCTTATTCATCATTTCAATTATTTTCTTCATTACCCTCTTCATCATGATCTTCTTCCTCTTTTGTATTTTCTTTTTCTTTTATACCACATCGATCTAGGAAAACTTGTTCCATTTCTTCCCATGAAAACTTCCATTGTTTTAGTCCCATCTCATCCCACCAAAGTGTTTTAAGACCATTAAAAAAATTGTAAAAATGTCTTTACCACCATTATTTTTGAAAATTATTATCCTTAAAAATGATCCACCATTATCTAAAAATTAATATCATCTTCCCTTGAAAATAATTGTAACATCATGATTCATAAAATCTAGGGTTAATGAGGAAACCCTAAAATTTTAATAACTCGTGCAAAACTAATCCAAACAGTCCAAAATTTTGATTTTATCTTACATGTATGATAATTCAAATTCAGTGAAATTTTTTTGAAAAAAATCCAAAATTTTTAGCTTATAGAGTTAATCAATGAAAAATAATAAAATCACAATAAATCACTCAAAATATTTCAAAATAATTAGAAATTGTCTTTTGCTTTTCTTATATGCTGATACAATACCAAAATAAATTTTACAAAACAAATCCTTATATTTTGGTAGATATGATGAAAGTATTAAAAACCCTAAAATATCAATAACACCCTAAAAAATGATCATAAAAACTTGATTTTTTACTGTGACTTTCATAAAATATTCTTCATCTCTAGTAAAACAAAATGTGCAAAAATTCAAAACCTATTTCAAGATTTTAATGATTTCATAAAACTAGGGTTTTATCCCACACAATTTGCCAAATCTAAGCTCTCATACCACTTTTTATGATCCACAGTTATAGTAATTAAAATATGAATAATATAATGTAAATCAACACAACATAATAGATATTTGTGGGCCAATATGCCCAAATATTTAATATATGTAGAATTAGAATAGTTACCCTTAAGGTAGGGCAACACCATACAATACTCCTTTACGAAGGAATAACTCCACAATGTCTCTTTAAGGGAACAACCTCCAATATCATTTTACAATATAAGACTCAATACTTAAATTATTTATTTACAATGAGATTCACCTCCTTTAAATAGACCTCTAGATAACAAACAATGAATGGGTAACCTCTTAATCCCAATGTAGGTCAATCATTTCTTGATGCACTAATTTTACAAGTTACTCATTTATCCTAATATATTGCAATATATAAATAATTATAGTCATATAAAATATGAAAATTGGTAACTTGAGTGTGGTTTATGACACCCAACCCATAATTCCCTCTTACTTACTCTCATGACTCTCATAGATATCTTTTCATTGATTCCCAATCATTCATAGCCTTCTAGAATTAATCCTATCTCAACAATATTTCTCTTTACATGACTAATCTATCCCCCCAGGCCCTGTCAGCTAAGGGCAATAATACCCAACTTGGACAACAGTGTTGATACCACTTTTATCTAAGTGTATTTTTGGCCCCAATGGTTAGTTCCTTTTGGTTCCCCATCCTTCTCCTTATCATCCTAAATTGAGGAAATTCAACCCATGACCAATAGATCCCTATAAAATCCCTTTTAAAGATCATTTAGAAAGGGTTAGAAAATATCAACAAGAAAGCAAGAATATAAGCAAGACTACTAAAAAAAATCTTCCCTATTCTCTACATACAACTAGCCAATATACTTACAAGCTTATTCAAATACTTACACCAGTCCCTATCCACCTAAATAATATCTATTTTATAATTTTGCATATTCATACACTCTATTTCATAAAGTACATCAAATGGGAGAACTACATATGGCTTGATTCCTCTTCAGAGTATTGGTATGTAGGTAGTGTGCCCACATAAGGGGTGTGGATAGATGTTCAGTGAATATTACACACACTAACCCCCCTATTTCATGAAACTAGTTAAATCACAATGTAATATAGGTTTTTAAGAGAAAAATTTTTCTACAAGGAGCTCTATAGACTTTTGACTGATGAAACTTCATAGACAAGGTCACATAAACATAGTGAACAAAACCTAGAAAGCTCAAATCCTTAGGACAATAGAGACAGAGGTGGATTAAAATTTTGGTGCTACTCCTATCCACTTTTTGTGCTCCTATCCAATCATAAAATTAAGGTTAGATCTTAGTTTGAAATAGTGTCCTAGTCTTACACAGTGAATCTCAGACCCTGCCTCAGTCATATAAGCCAATTTTCAGCCAAGTTTTATTTTCTCCCTCTTATTACTATTTTTAGAAAGGTCAAAATTGAAATAAAAATTATAAAAATTATTAGATTAATTATTTCACATTTATTTATTTATTTTACTACTCATACCCTTTAATTAAATTAGGAATAATACACCAATATTCCCAAAAAGGTCAAATCATTTAGTGAACCCGACTTACTTATTTTATGTATAAAAATCCTAGAAAACCTAGGGTAAATTTCCTACTAAATTCACTATATTTTTATAATTTTTTACCTACATAATAAAATCATAAATTATCATTAAATTTTAAAATAATTTTATTTCAAACCCTAGTTGCCCATACTAGGTCCCAGTATTTTCCCAATATTTTTCCTATATTTTTCTAATTTTGTTACTTGCATAATAAAATCATAAATTAGCATCAAATTTTAAAATTCCATAGCAATTTCAAAAAAAAAAAACTTACAAACCCTATTTGCATACACTAGGTCCCATTAAATCATAAAATTTCCAATAAATTTCTAATTTTTTACTTGCATATTTAACTCAAAAATTCACTTTAAATTTCATAGTAATTTTCAAAATAATAATCTTCAAAAACCCTAGCTACATGTACTATCTACTATTTGCTTCTTGATATATCACCTTACATCTAAAATCAGATTTCAAAAATGGATCTCACTTATTTTCAAATATTTCTTGCATTTTTAACAAATAATAAGGAGACTAATACTTGGTCCTATCATGTACATGAATTATGAAGTTTACCATATGCTAATACAAAGTTTCATTCTTTGATTTTCATGCATACTTTTAATAATATGGGATGATATTAAGAAAGTCATTTTTAAACATAGTAAGATACCTCTGCTTCTAATCAATGTTTACTTGTTTGTAATAGAAGGTTTCATCTCTTGATTTTTATCTCTCATATGGAAAAAATTTCAAGTTTATCATGCTAAACACATTAGAAATCTCATATCACATTCCACATTTTACTATGCATTTATGCACAAATTCATGATTTCTATCCCTTACTTTATATCTCTCATATGGAAAAAATGTCTAGTTTATCATGCTAAACACATTAGAAATGTCGTGGAATATGTCAAAGTTCTTTATGCATTAATGCAAAATTCCATGATCTCTATACCTTGCTTGTTATATCTATTTTATAATGCTCTTTATAAACATATTTTTATATAATTTATAACTCTAGTTACATGTATTTTATCCCATATACATGGTTTCTACCTAGAGGATCCATTGTATAAGCTAATAACCACCTATCAAATTTTAGTGTCATATTTTATGCATAGGAAAGACATACCTTCTCCTCCTCTCCCGTAAGAGGGTGATAACTACTTTCCCTCTAACTAGATACATGTTATCACCCCTCCAAAAGATGAGTCAATCCATACTATTATTCCTAATGTATACATTTATACTAGAGCTTATTCAAAACCTCTTCAACATATGTACTTACATGTTCAATCAAAAGCAACTAGGGTTTACACTTGTGAGACTCTAAGGGATTAAATCACCAGTATGGGAAAGTTAATTTCAAATTTACAAAAATAGAATCAGATATTACATGATAAGTTCACAACACTAGAAAATTACAATATAATACAAAATCCTCAAAGGCATCCTAGTTTCAATCATGTATATTCACTTTCACCTAGGCAATTGGTTACAAGAAATATTATAGATCAAAACAAGAAATCACAACAAATTAACTCTATAACTAGTGATTCAAAAAACATTCAAAGATAAAATAAGAGTTTAAGTGAGGTATTAAGAGAAATGAATAAATATAATTTGATCAAACTAACTCCTCTACATCCAACAAGAAGATCTAGATATTATTGTGCATATCATAGAATTCATGGGCATCACACACATTCATTTTTAGCATTGAAAAAATGTATACAATAGATAATTAATAATGAGGACCCTAAAAAAGGCAAATCAGTCAAGCAATCCATAGTGACATAGGAATGCATTTACAAAGGGTCAAATTCAAAAATCGTACAAAAGTGGTTACCAAAGCATAATTGAAAACAATAAAAGGATCAAAAAATAAAATTATAACAACAAAAATTATTTTTTTCACTTGTATTTTCAACCTTTGAGGAGATGAAAATCTCTCCTCATCCAAGTGGCACAATGGTTTCACATATAGGCTTGTGGATAGCCTAAGTAATGAGGTGAAACTCTAGATATGGATAGCTCCCTTGATGTACCACTTAGGATTGCAACTACTACTAACTTTGGGGGCTGAAAAGGGAGAAAGATAAATAAAATAAAACTAACCTATGGGAGGTGATACACCAAATATATTTATGACATCCAACCATATTCATATTAAACTTGAAATAAAAGGAAAAACTAAACATACACTCTCCAATCTATGTCTTCTTGCATCAATGCTATATTGTGGGCTTATCAATGAATGTGCAAATATAGGAAGAATACAAAAGAGGCCTTGAATGTCACTAATGAAGAGACTAACTCACTTAAACTTTGAAATTTCCTAGAATGCATCACATGTCTTAAAAGAAGATATAAATAGGTGAGAGAATGTGACAAATTACTAGGAATCCATAGTCTTCACTAAGAAAATTCAACATTAAAGTAAAGAGCACTATGAAAAATCATGGAAGAGGTAACACTTAGTAATTTTATTGATTAAAAGATATAAAAATGAGTAGGGATTTGCAATACTTAGGTGGATCATCCAATACAATGCCAAAATTTCTTCTTCTTATATAACTTGAACGAGAGAGAGAGAGAGAGAGAGAGAGAGAGAGAGAGAGAGAGAGAGAGAGAGAGAGAGAGAGAGAGAGAGAGAGAGAGAGAGAGAGAGAGAGAGAGAGAGAAGTCCAAGGGTCACAAAAAAACTTGTCAATATGATATAATGAGTTAATTGTGTATGTGGAGATGTAATGGGATGAACCATGCAAGTTTAGGAGCTATAAGTTTCAATTTAATGCATCAACTTCATGAAAAGTGGCAAAAAACTACTCATCTTGGCATAGAAAAATTGCCTTCATGATTGGAGCTATTTAAACATCCTATAACTGATGAGGAATAGTCAAAATGATTTGAATTAAGTTTAATGGAATCATACATGAGTATCCATTTATTATCTATATGAATGGTCATCTGTAATCACCTAGAGAGGAGCAATCATCATCTGTTGTTCAAAAAGATCTCCTTTCATGCACCTTGCACACTTGGCTTCCAAAAAGGCATAATTTTTCCATGAAAATACATAAAAGGTATTATATAACATGTTTAAAAATTCCTTACATGTCTATATAATCATAAATGACACATTAAAATCACTTTCCCTTAGAGTTTTCACACTTCTCACTAGCTTGTCCAATAGGCCAATTTTGACTGGTTGAGTTGAAGGAGTTTTTTTTTACACATATACAATAATTTTATTGTAATAAAATGGACATATGGAGTTATTTTAGGTCTTAATATTCCTCCCAAACTTTATTTCATGTTTTTAATCCTCTTGTAGCTTGTAAAACATAAAAAAATGATGAATAAAAGATTATTTTTACCCAATTTGTAAAGGTCCATACAAAAAAAAGTATGGGGAGAAGCTTGGGGAAGTCCTATAAAATTTTAATCACCATATTTGTAAAAATGGCTCATTATATTATCTATACAACTCCATCTTTCCAATTGGGTTTCAACCAGGGTTTGTAAGGGGTTTTTAGCAGTTTTAGGTCTTAGGCATTGTTCATAAAGATTACACATTCAAATTCCAAAAAAATGTTACAAAAATGTCTCATATGACCTTGTAAAACTCCTTAAAATGCCTTTAATCCCCATTCAAATCCTCAAAGGATAAATGAGCATTCAAATTTGCCTATTCAGGTTTGTTTTTGCCCTTTTTGAATGTTTAAGTTGGCTTCTAAGCCAAAAATGTCTTCCCTTGATTTTATTTTCATTATGAAATATTAGGCACCTCTATATATACCCAAATAACATGTTACAATAGGTTTCAAATCATTTTTATTGCTAGAAAGTGTCAATGACTTCCTCTTTGCTCATTAGGCCTCATCTTTACCTAGTAGGCTTACCTATACTCCTAAACTCAGAATGATTTTTGATGATTTTATTTAATTTATATAGATTTAACACCTATAAATTCACCCCAAATACATTATAAAAAAATATTTAAATCACTCTTAGGTATATAAATAGCTTTGTTCTCTTATTTGGTCTTTTAGGCCTAGAAATGCCCATCATGCATGACTGCAACCTTAGGAGTGTAGGGTACCCTATTTGGTTCCCTCTTTATTGATTAATATACCATGTTGTTTGGATGAAATTTATCTTTCAATACCTTTTTAATGGGTCTCCTTAGATTCTGCCTCACCATACCACCTACTTTATTCCAAAACCTATGAATTGTATATGAGGGGAGTGCCCGCTATCTGAGACAAAATAGAGGGCACTCCCCTATTATCCAAAACAAATGTGAATAATTGAAAATGTTTTTAAAGTC
Source organism: Torreya grandis (assembly GCA_037957365.1). Classification (NCBI taxonomy): domain Eukaryota; kingdom Viridiplantae; phylum Streptophyta; class Pinopsida; order Cupressales; family Taxaceae; genus Torreya; species Torreya grandis. The sequence goes on from JARHVA010002750.1 coordinate 818,347, forward strand.
CTAAAGGTTTTTGGTACCAAATTTTATCTTCTTAAAATTTTATTTGACCTCTCAATTTGGCAAATTCTAAGACTACACTTTTCATAGGCAGACTGTGTAAGGTTCCCTTCACATGGACCATGTTTTGCATGTTTTGAGATTATTTACTAGGATATTTTCCATCATGATAGTGTCACTAGGTTTTTATAGTTGTGATTAATATGATATAATATATTTCAATGTCCCAAACTCTCATATATCTTCATATGCTTTTGCTTAGTCTAGACTAGGTACCCTATTATACCTTGACTGAGACAACCATGCATGTAGGTTAAAATAACATCATGAGAACTTTATTATGGTGTTTGGAAATATAAATTAAGTCCATATTGGTCATATATTTAATGGGTGTCTTGAATTAATATTTTAATAATGTTAAATCATCAAGAAGGCATTTAGATTGGGGTCATTGTCTCATACCCTACTGTAGGACTGAGACACCCCTATTCTATAATGTGCCTATAGGTTTCATGGGCTCTAATGAGGCTTGGTTATAGTTTTATAATTATCCTCACATTGTAATTATTATAATAATATAAATTTTTCATCTTCTCATACCTTTTTCCCATTTCATCTCTCTTTAGGCTGAAAATTGAGCTTCTTAACCCATGACTGAGACACATGCTTCTCTTTAACTGTAGGTGCACATTATCCATACAAGGGAAAATTGTAGGTGGTCTTAGAGTCTCCAAGACCATGTTTCCATCTTCTCCTACTATCCCCCAAGCCATTTATGTGTCACTAAAATATTTGAAACCTAATCATCATGAGAATCTATTCAAAGTTTGTTTCTTAGGATGACCAAAGGCCATTCACCTCCTTAGGAATGTAAATATTACTACAAGATTTTAAAACTTTTTATGAAATTTTTAGCCTCAAAATCACCCTTATCCACTATTCATAATCTATTAAAACTTTTCATAGGTCTACTATAAACTAGAGGAAATTTGGTTCACTAATCTATATACCTTGAAACTATTTCCAACCATGTGATATATTATCTCTAAAACACCTCAAGACCTTTGTTTTGTGCTTCTAGGGAAAAAAGTCCCTGTATCAATCTTTAGATCCTTTTTAGAATGTTTTGTACCTTATCTCTACTCATTAAATTTAGATTAGGTCTACCATGGTCCCTTTATCATATTAAGATCTCAAATAAGGAATACCCACTTGTTTCAACACATTAAAAGGTATTCTCATGGTCTGTGGTACCAACTATAGGTGGTCATTTTGTAGTACAAGTAGACAATGTACACATTTTCCAAATAATCCATGATATAAGGTCATTTCATCCCTTTTAATTCCTATCTATCTCTTCAAATACATATTTATAACCTTGAAGAGTTAAATTACACTGTCAAATATGTTTTTTCCAATTTCACCTATACCATGCATTAGGGGTACCCAAATGTGAATGCAATAGTAGACAGGAACATTAGGAAGAATGTATAAACTATAAGCATGTGGCATGAACATTATCAAACTTTTAAGGTTTAATATGAATTCCTTCATCTGATGGAAACCTAAAACAAGTCTAAAATTACTCTTTCCAATGTGTAAACCTCTTGCAAACATTTGGAATAAAGCAAGCAAGTGTGTTTAATGACTGGTTGGTGTGGCATATGAGCTTATAAACCATGAATATTGTTCCTTTAAATAATTAATTTGAAAGGTTATTAGAATAAAAATAACCTTTAAAACATTATACTTACACTATTAAAACCTTATGCAACTGTTAACAAAGCATGGAACTCTGAAAATGATGCAAGAATGTCTATAACATAGAATGTTGTACCCACTTAAAATATGAGCTACTTGGATCATCCAAACACATTGAAAATTTAAAAAATATCATAGGAAACAATAGGAAACATATTAAAAATAATTTGGAACCAATATCAACAAGTTTATTGTATAGGATATCTCAAACAATAGCAAAACCTGAACGGTGTATAGATTGGTAGGCAAATTTACACAGTCAATTTCAAATAGATGATTCATAAATCACAATTAATAATTATTATAAATATTTGTATTAAAATTAATGTCTATAAGTTTAAAACATCCTCTCAAAATAATTTTAATTGAAACATCTTGAGCTATTTGTACCAAGTACAAACCTATAAGTCACTTTTATGTGTCTAGAAAGCCAATAAAGGAATAGAATGGTTTTGACCTAAAAATGAAACTTATAGATTAAAAATAATGGTAATTATCATGGGTAATTTTAATATTCACATTTAAACTTTTTCCAAGTGGCACACTTCCCAGGGGAGGCCTTACAAGTGCTAAATCTCTCTTTTTTATTCAATAAAACTACCTTTTCTTCTGTATAACCTACCATATTTCAGTATTTTAAATTAATTAATACTTATAAGATCACATGTGACATTAAATAACATTTTTTAAACCTTAAAATTTCCAAATAAACCTATACAAAGTAGTAAATGCTCAATTTTGACCCTTGAAAAGACCTAAAATGATAAATGAACTTAAAAACTAATTGACCAAAGGCTAGTACAACATCAATTGACCTTTAATAACATATAATACACAAAATTAAAATATATTATACCTTATATATACCTAATAAGTCATTTTTTTACCTATAGGTTCCCCAATTTGACTAAAAAGTCAAATTTGGTCAACAAATTGGTGACTCATAGGGGTAGTATGCATGCTATACTAACTAGACCAATAGTATTATTAGTCCATTAGGCTTAGGATTCATATGAAGCTAAGAAAAACAAGGGTACATTTGACCATTTACTACAAACTTTGATCAAGACAAAGATTATTAATTAACTACTTCAACCACACAAGCTTTAGCAAAGAACACACACCAATAAGCAAACACACACATGTTCTCAAAGCACTTAGGATAATAAGAAAAAAACTATTATGTAAAACTATAAACATAGGCATACCTCCCTCCTAGATTAAATGGGAAGTTTTAAACTCTTCTTTCTTCATGACATGAAGGATTTAGGAAGTCATGTATCCTTTTGTCCTTTAGCATTGATGCCTCTAACTTTCCCATGGTATTTGTCAACCTCATTGGCATTATGTTTATTAAAAACAAAATAGATAGAAAAAATGGCTTGGGAATGAAAACTTATTTTTTCCAAATAACCTTAACCTTCTCATATGATCCTTCAACTATGCCCTCTAATGGTGATTCAATAAGGCATACCTTTTTATCTTCCATAGTGATCTCAGCAAGATTGGGCTTCCTCTCAGCTACAAGTTCTTCTAGATAATCTAGGAGATTTGAAAATTCTTCCCAATATTGGTCATTATCCTCCAAATAATATTATTCACTCAACTTGTCATACACTTGACCCTTAACTTAGAAAATCTCTTCTATCTCTTGAAAGAGCTCCATTTACAGTTGCCAATCATCTTTTAGAACCACTACCTCTTCAATCTTGAAATGGTCATCCACAACCTCATGATTAAACATTGAGTGTTATCCATGTAACTCTTTCTTCAAATCTTGGTCACATTTCTCATGGAAACACATCCCATTAAATATGGAGACAAGAGCTTGTGAATTATCCTTTTGTTCACCAAAGGGAGTTTGCATGGTGATATCTTCCTCATAATTACTCATGAGGTCTTGTTTATTAGCCATTAATTGAGTTTATTCATCTTCCCCTTGCTCTTATCAATATAGGCTCTTCTTCCAAGATTTCCTCTTTCCCACAAATAAAGCATTCTTCATTATCAATCAAACAAGGAGATTTAACATAAGAACCTACCTCCATCACTTAAGACCTATTGAGGGCTTTCAAATTGAACCTAAACTGTCATTATCTAAATCTTCTTTGTCATGGGCTATAAGATCTTCAATTTCATTCATAGTGATGCCAAGACTAGTAATCTTGAAATTTGGTGACTTAGCCCAATGAGGATGCCAAGGAGTTTCATTATCTTCAAGTAAGAGTTTTAAATTTTCTTCAACCAACTATTCTTCTTTAAGTTCCCACACCACAAGTCCATCAAGCTAAAGGATAATGGGGTGAGGATAAAAGGAATTAGTTACTGGAGGTGGAACACAGGGCTCAAAATCAGATTGGTAACTCTCTTGAATGAGGTTAGATGGGGTGTGTTTAGGCATAGAATATTCCTTTGGGTCTAAACCTTCCTTCACACCTTCATTTATCAACTTCATCTTTTCTTTTAATGCCTCTATTTTCTTGGATAGGATCTCTTGGAAAATATTTTATTGATGGTCATAGGAATCATCATGAGCACATGGAATGCATGAGGGTTGCCATAGAACCCAAGAAGCTTCTTGAGGAAGGGTGGGAGGGACTTGCAAAGGATCATCTCCATTCTCCACTTCACACTCTTTGACAATATTTTATCTTCCTTATTTTCCCATGACTCTATTATATTTCTCCAACTTAGGATATTAGGATTATAAGACTTTTCTTGAGGAAGTATGGGAAGAGTTTGTATAGGATCAAGATTCCTCTCAACTTCACATTCTTTTTCAATACTTTTCTTCTCTTTCTTTCCCCATGACTCCACTATCTTACTCTATATTAGAATTTTAGGATTAGAGGTCTCTTTTTGAGGTGGTGGGGATGTAATGTGAGAGGGCAATGAGGGATTGGATTCCATCTCTATTTTTTCCAACATGGAGTATTGCATATGCATGTTATCCAACTCAATTTGCCTATCCATATTATCTTCAAACACAAAATTTATCTTTCTACTCTCTCCTCCAATTGATTTGGAAAAGGATGACTTTGATAGGCTTGACTTGGATCATGAGTATGGTTCATGTATTACTGATAGGAAACTTGTATAAGTGGATATGAAGGTTGATATACTTGGTAAGGCTACATCTCATGAACACTTAGCTTATCTTCTAATCATGCAATCAAACCACTCACATATAGCATCTCATTTTTAATCATTTTCCAATTGGCTCTCTCATTAGGTACCCACTCTTTCTTGACTATATCTAACGAATTTTTCACTTGATGGATGGAATTATTAGTAATATTTTTACCACATCCCCTTTGAGCATTAATATATAGCATATACTTCTTATACCCCAAAAGAGTCTATTTGAAGGTAGAAATGGGTTGAGTTGAAAAGTGACTAGGTTGATTAGGATAAGACATTGAGAAGGATGACTATATGACTAGTAAGAATCATTTATGGGTTGCATATGATCATATTGAGGATGAAAAAAACCATATTCGGGCTGATACACTTAATGATATGGTTAGTTAAGAACTTTCTAATATTGATAGGGAATGCCATAAGATTTGAAATTCTCACCAACTTGTGTGAAGTTGTACTCAACACCAAGGCCAACCATGAATGCTTGAATAAATGATTCCAAAGGTTGATGTATTGAATGACAACACCAAAAATACTCTAACTCTTGGTATAAGAGTCCCATCAGGCATGCCAAAAACTATTGTCAAATATATTTTCATCCTTTGAGGAGATGTAAATCTCTCTTCATCCAAGTGGCATAATGGAATTAACTCTAGGCTTGTGAGTAGCTTAAAGAATGAGGTGAATCTCTAGATAGGGCTATCTCCCTTGATGCACCACTTTGGGTTGAAACTACTACTAACTTTGAGGGGTGAAAAGAGAGAGATAAATGAAAGAGAAATAACATAAGGGAGGTGATACACCAAATATATTGATGACATCCAACCATATTCATATCACACATGAAATTAAAGTACAAACTAAACTTACACTCTCTAATCTATGTCTTATTGCATCAATGTTACATTGTGGGGTTATGGATGAATGTGAAAATGTAGGAGGAATAGATAAGAGGCCTTTAGTGGCACTAATGAATAGAATAACCTACTTAAACTTTTAAATTTTTTGGAACACATCACATGCCCTATAAGAAGAAGCGGCAAATAGGTGAGAGAATGTGACAACTTGCTAAGGAATCCATGGTCTTCACTAATAAAATTCAAAATTAAAGTAAATCACACTATGAAAAGTCATGTAATAGGTAAAACCTAGTAATTATATTGATAAAAAGGTATAAAAATTAGTAGGTATTTTCCATACTCAGGTGGATCATCCAATATAATGCCAAAATGGCTAGTTCTTATAGAAATAGAGAGAGAGAGAGAGAGAGAGAGAGAGAGAGAGAGAGAGAGAGAGAGAGAGAGAGAGAGAGAGAGAGAGAGAGAGAGAGAGAGAGAGAGAGAGAGAGAGAAGTCTAAGGGTCACAATGACACTTTTAAAGATGATATAAGGAGTTCATTGTTATTTTTTAGAGGGTTTGGGATGAACCATGCAAGGTGAAGAGACAAAAGTGTCAATTCAAGGCACTGACTTCATGAAAAGTGGCAAGAAATTACTCATCTTGGCTTAGAAAAATTGTCTTCTTGATTGGAGTTTTTTGATAGGGTTGGTTAATAACTTGCTCATATTGATAGGGAATGTCATAAGATTTGAAAGTCTCACCAACTTGTGTGAAGTTGCACTAAACACCAAGGCCAACCATGATACTTCATAAGAAAACAAGAAAACAAAATAAAATGTTACCAAAAATCTTCAAAGGATCACCTAGGTTGCTTGACCATTTTATATAGCTTTAGAGTCTCCATTGATGCTTAAATAAATGATTCCAAAGGTTGATGTATTGAAGGACAACACCAAAAATACTCCAACTCTTAGAATAAGAGTCCCACCATGCATGCCAAAAAATATTGTCACGTGTATTTTCACCCTTTGACGAGATGTAAATCTCTCTTCATCCAAGTGGCACAATGGAATCACCTCTAGGCTTGTGGGCAGCTTCAAGAATGAGGTGAATCTCTAGATAGGGCTATCTCCCTTAATGCACCACTTAGGATTGAAACTACTATTAACTTTTGGGGGGGTGAAAAGGGAGAGAGATAAATGAAAGATAACTAACATAAGGGATGTGATACACCAAATATATTGATGACATCCAACCATATTCATATTACACTTGAAATCAAAGGACAAACTAAACTTACACTCTCTAATCTATGTCTTATTGCATCATTGTTACATTGTGGGGTTATGGATGAATGTGAAAAGCTAGGATGAATACACAAGAGGAATTTAATGGCACTAATGAATATAATAACTCACGTAAACTTTTAAATTTTTTGGAACACATCACATGCCATGTAAGAAGAAGCTGTAAATAGGTGAGAGAATGTGACAACTTGCTAAGGAATCCATAGTCTTCACTAAGAAAATTCAAAATTAAAGTAAAGAACACTATGAAAAGTCATGTAATAGGTAAAACCTAGTCATTATATTTATAAAAAGGTATAAAAATGATTAGGGCTTTGCCATACTCAGGTGGATCATCCAATACATTGCCAAAATGGCTAGTTCTTATATAACTTGAGAGAGAGAGAGAGAGAAGAAGAGAAGTATAAGGGTCACAATGACACTTTTCAAGATGATATAAGGAGTTAATTGTTATTTTTTCAGGGTATGGGATGAACCATGTAAGGTGAAGAGATAAAAGTGTCAATTCAAGGCACCAACTTCATGAAAAGTGGCAAGAAACTGCTCATCTTGACTTAGAAAAATTGCCTTTTTGATTGGAGTTTTTTGAAATAATATAACTAATGAGGAAAATAAAAAATGATTTTAATAAATTTTAAGGGAATCATAAATTCCTCTCCATGTATTATTTTTAGGTCTGGTCATTTGAAATCACTTGTAGAGGAGCAATCATCATCTGATGTTCAAAAAGAGCTCCTTTCATGCACCATGCACACTTGGATTCTAAAAAGGCATAGTTTTTACATTAAAATAAATAAAATTTAGTTTATTAAAAAATTTAAGTCCCTAAATGTCCTTATAATCATCAAGGACACCTTAAAATCACTTTCCCTTAGAGTTTTCATACTTCTCACTAGCTTGTCCAATAGGCTAGTTTTGACTAGCTAAGTTGAAGGAGTTTATTTACACACTTAAAAGAATTTTATTAGAATAAAATTTCTATAAAGAGTTATATTAGGTCTTAATATTCCTCTAAAACTTTATTTCATGTCTTGAATCCTCTTGTATCCTATAAAACACAAAGAATGGTGAAGAAAGGACTATTTTTTACCCCATCCATATAGATCTATACAAAAAAAAAGTATGGGAAGAATATCGGGGAAGTCATATACAATTTCAAATCACCATCCTAGTAAAAATGTCTCATTATACTATTTACACAACTCCATCTTCCCAATCAAGTTCCAACTAGTGTTTGCAAGGGGTTTTTAGTAGTTTTCAGTCTTAGGCATTATTCATAAAGATTACATGTTCAAATTCTAAAAAAATGTCACAAAAAGGTTTCATAGGAAATTTTAAAACTCCTCCAAATTCCTTTAATCCCCATGCAAATCTTCAAATGATAAATGAGCATTCAAATTCACCTACTCAAGTTTGTTCTTCCCCTTCATGCATGTTTAAGTTGGATTTTATGCCAAAAATGATTTTCCTTGATCTTATTTGCATTTAAAAACATTAGGAACCTATGTATATAACCCAATAACATGTTCCAATAGTTTTTAAATCATGTTTAATTCCAAAAAGTGTGAATGACTTCCTCTTTGCTCATTAGGTCTCATCCTTGCCTGGTAGGATTACCTATACTCTTGAGCTTAGAATGAATAATGATGGTTTTATTTGAATTCATATAGATTTAAAACTTATAAATTAACCCCACATAAATGATAAAACTATATGGAAATCACTCCTAGGGATAGAAAGATCATTGTTCTCTTATTTGGTCTTTTAGCCCTAGAAATGTCCATCATGCATGACTACAATCTTAGGAGTGTAGGGTACCCTATTTGGTTTCCCCTTTATTTCTTGATCTCCCATGTTGGTTTGGATTCACTTCAGTTTTAAACACATTTTTAATGGGTCTCCTTAGCCTCTGGTTCACCATACCACCTACTTTATTCCAAAACCTATCAATTACACATGAGGGGAGTGTCCTCTATCTGAGATAAAATAGAGGGCACTCCCCTATTCTCGTAGACAAATGTAAATACTTAAAAAGTGCATTCAATTCATAAATTTTTTTTTACCTAAGTGTATCTTCATATAATGTGATTTGACCTCTCAACTTGGCAAATTCCAAGACTGCACTTTTCATAGGTAGACTGTGGAGGGTTCCCCTCACATAGACTATGTTTTGCATGTTTTGAGCTTCTTTCTCAGGATATTTTCCATCAAAATAGTTTCAATAGTTTTTTATAGTGGTGATTAATATGCTCTAAACTCTCTCAATGTTCCAAATTCTCATATATCTTCAATGTTTTTGCTTAGTCTAGATTGGGTACCCTATTGTACCTTAATTTAGACAACCATGCCTATAGGTTAAAACAACATCATGAGACCTTTCTTATGGTGTTTGGAAATATAAATTGAGTCCATATTAGTCATATATTTCATGGTTTTATATAATTCATCTTTAAATAATGTCAAAGCATCAAGAATACATTTAGGTTGGGGTCACTGTCTCATACCCTGTTGTAGGACTGAGACACCCCCATTTTATAACTTGCATGTAGGTTTCATGGGCTCTAATGAGGCTTGGTTATAGTTTTATAATGATATTTACACTATATTTATGATATTAAGATACATTTTGCATCTTTTCAAACCTTTTTCTCATTTCATCTCTCTTTAGGATAAAAATTGAGCTTATTAACCCATGACTAAGACAAATGCTTCTCTTTGCCTGTAGGTGCACATTATCTATACAAGGGAAAACTATAGGTGGTATTAGAGTATCCAAGACCATGTTTCCATATTCTCTTGCTATCCCCTAGGCTATTTGTGTGCCATTCAATTATTTTAAACTTAATCATCATAAGAATCTACTCAAAGTTATTTCTTAGGATGACCAAAGGCCATTTACCTCCTTAGGTCTCTAGATGTTACTACAAGATTTTAGTTCTTTTTAAGCAAATTTGAGCCTCAAAATCACCTTTCTCCAGTATTCATAATCTATTAAAACTTTTCATATGTCTAGTATAAACTAGAGGAAACATGGTTCACTAGTCTATATGCCTTGAAACTATTTCCAACCATGTGATATATTATTTCCAAAACACATCAAGACCTCTATTTTGTGCTTTTAGGGAAAAGAGTCCTTGTATCAACCTTTAGATCTTTTTAAGCATGGTTTATACCTTCTCTCTACTCATTAACTTGATATTAGGTCTACCATGGTCCCTTTATCATATTAAGATCTCAAATAAGGATTCCCCACTTGTTTCAACAAATCATAAGGTTTTCTCATTCTTTGTGGTACCACCTATAACTGGTCATTCTGCAATATAGGCAGACAATGTATACATTTTACAAATAATCCATTATATAAGGTCATTTTATCCCTTGTAATTCATTTCAATCTCTTAAAATTTCTATTTTAAACTTTGAGGAGTTAAATACCACTATCAAACATGTTGTTTCCAATATTTCATCTATACCATCCATTAGGGGTTCCCAAATGTGAATGTAATAGTAGACATGAGCATTAGGAAGAATGTATGAATTGTAAGCATGTGACATGACCATTATCACCATTTTAAGGTTTCATATGAATTCCTTCATTTGATGGAAACCTCAAACAATTCTAAAATTACTCTTTCCAATGTGGAAACCTCTTTAAAACATCTAGAATGGAGTAGGTAGGGGTGTCTAATGACTGGTTGGTGTGGTATATGAGATTACAAACCATGAAGATTATTGATTTAAATAATTAAGTTTAAAGGTTAAGGGAATAAAAAAACATTTAAAACATGGAAATGACACTATTATAACCTTTTGAGACTATTGACCATTCATGAAACTCTGAAAATGGTGCAAGAATGTATATAACATAAAATGGTGTACCCTCTTGAAATTTGAGCTACTTGGACCATCCAAACACCTTTAAACTTGAAAAAAAATCATGGGATACATGAAAAAACATAATAAAAATCAACTATAACCAATATCATCAAGTGGATTATATGAAATATATAGAACAAGAGCAAAACCTGAAGGTTACACAAATTTGCAAGCAGATTTGTACAATCAAATTCAAATAGATGATTCATAAAGCACATATAATAATTATTAAAAATATTTATATGAAAATTAATTTATATTAGTTTTAAACATCCTCCCAAAAGCATTTGATCTAAAACGTCCTAAGCTATCTTTACCAAGTATAAACCTATAAGTCACTTTTGTGTGTCTAGAAAGATAAGAAAGGAGTAGAATGGTTTTGACCTCAAAATATAACTTATAAATTTAAAAAATCATGTTAATGAGCATGGGAAAGCTTAATAGTCACATTTAAACTTTTTCCAAGTGCCACACTTCCCAAAGAGGTCATACAAGTGCTAATCTCTCTTTTTCTTCAAGAAAACTACTTTTTCTTTTGCATAGGTTTCCATATTTAAATATTTTCAGTTACTTAAGACTTATAAGGAAAAATGAGACATTAAATCATATCTTTTACACCTTTAAATTTCCCAATAAACTTGTATAAATCATTAAATTCTTAATTTTGACCCTTAAAAAGACCCAAAATGATAAATGAACTTAAAAACTAATTAACCAAAGGCTAGTACAACATAAATTGACCTTAAATAAGATATAATACACCTCATGATAAAATATTATACCTCTTATAGACCTAGGAAGTCATGTGTTTACCTATAGGTTCCCCAATTTGATTAAAAAGTCAAATTTGGTCAATAAGTACCACAATCACAAGTAAAGCACAAAAAAGATGCAAATCTACCTCTCTTAAATGAGGCTTAACTTTAAAATAAGTATGGGTTTGGTTAAAAATATCTAAAATAGTTTGATTATCAAGTTTAAGGTTTCAACAAGCATTCTCAAGGCATCACTACTCCTCTTCTAGTAGTTGATAACGTTTATCACCAAAGTTTGGGATTTATTGAACATGCTAAGGCATGTCATTCATAGACACAGTTCATCAAAGGAAAATATCTAGATAGAACAAAATTCAACACTATCATTTCATTGGTTTGAAATAAAGATGATAATCATGAGTGGAACAATATAGGTTTTATGATTTATAAGATACCAATAATGAATCTGAATATTTAGAGTCATATTCATAGCCATTTCCTTATGCTTCACAATCACACATGATTCCTTTGTTTGATAAAGTACATCATGATAGGGAGTCTCCCATGAGACTCATTGATTAGTATCATCTCTTCTTAGCCTTGCTTGTAAATAATTTTTCATAATTACTTGTATATATCTTCTTTTTAATTACTCGTACATAGTTTCCTTATGATTGAATGTACATAGTCTTCTTGTGATTGATTGTACATAGCTCAAATCTCTAAAATTAAAAAAACATTAAAATATATAATAAAATTCAAAAATATCAAAAATTTCAAAATATAAAAAACATGAAAATAATCCAAAACCATTTTGATTATGTGCATTATCCATGGTTTACATTTCTGCTATCATGCTAGACTTACATTTGTTATTATATGCTATGTTTGTTGATTTATCTACATTACCATGATTCACTTGATCTTCTTTGTGTGTGTGAAGTGGCATCTGCATCCTTTATTGATTCACTCTACCCATTTATGGGGCATCCTAATTCTACATTTGAGACATACATTGACATATTTACCCACTAGGGGCATCTGCTATATGACTACACCATACAGGTTATGTCATTCCTACACCACACACTCTAATTGTCATGTTGATGTACATTATTTACTAGCTTACATAGATTACTATATCAACATTTCACTAGTATATATAACTTGTGTATTTCTTAACACATACCTAGTCTTGTACTAGCATATCTTACATACATTACCTCTTGCTTTGATTAGTTAGATGAGATTATATTTCTAGTATGGTTACATGCTTTCTTTACTTGCTTTGCGTAGATAAATTTATTGCATTTATCAGTTCCTTTTTTGTCTCTTATATTTGATTTAGGGCATTTTCCAATCTCCTTTACTTCTATTCATGTGTGTGCCTTAGGACGTTTGCCTATACTCTTTTTTGTGATTGTGTCTTTCATGCTAACCTTGCTTGTTTCCAATTATATGTGTATGTGGCATTTGAACATGCCTTGTATGTTTACTTTCCAATATGAGTGACATGTGCCCATATCCCTTATTTTCTTGGCCCCTTGGCCACCCTTGTATACTTATTACCTTCTATGCATGATTTCTTGTTGATTCTCCATTATTTGGAATGCCATGATCTACATCACACGTTATCTTGCTATCTTGGATGCCATCATGGACATCATGCTCCATCCCTCCTTTCCAACTAATAACTAACTAGACTTATAATTCTAATTTAGTACATTACACATGTTATTACATTATTATATCTATCTAGGAATAGCCTTATTGATCTAACAATCTCTCAATAAAAACCATGCTATAACTTGAGATATCTTATCAATTATCATTGTTATATCATGTACCTTTGTAGCATAACACACTTAAAAGGCTCTATCTTCTGAGGATAGCCATTTTAGGGTCTTTAATCCTACCCTCAATAGAGGGGACAATAAATAAGGGTTTTGTCATAAAGATCAGAGCTCCTAATAGTCAAAAATCTAGCTTTTAGCGCATTTAGAACAACAACCAGACATTAAACTAGTCAAAACAAATCAAGTAGATAGTGAAAATGTCAAAATAGTTACTAGATTTAGACTAGGATAATATCATTGAGATTGGACTATAGTTCCAGTGCCACTACTTTATATTTTTGGTGCTCTTATCCAAACAATAGAAAAACCAAACTTTATATAATCAGGTAGAAAAGTAGGTTTAGCTACAATTTTGCATAGTTAGACCAATTTAGAATTAGTAGTTTTCATACACTTTTGCTCAAATAATCTAGATATGGGGGAATTATACATGGCATGATGGCTCTCACTTCCAATTTGAAATATGGTAGTTGGTATAACTTTTAAATCAAAATCCATGTTCTAGACACTAGTGATTGGGGGTAATGTGTGCAACACATTTATTTTCTTTTGTTTTTGAGTTTATAATTACCCAAGCATTCTCAGTAGTTGCATGCCTTATTCCATTTTAAGGTGGTTAGAGTCATTTCAAAGTGGTTTTCATATAAGCCTAGTGCACTAGTTTTAGAGTGGCTTTCATACAAGCCTGATTTCCATCTTTTAGAGTGGTTAAGAGTGGCCTAGTTTCTAGCATACATTTAGCTATCCATGCCAACATTATCATATCATAGTACATGTATGGGCTTCAAAATCCATCTCATATGACACACATTTCATACTAGTATTAGTTCATAGCTTCACTTCACGTGGCAATGATGGAGCCAAAGGACTAGCTAGCCTTTTTATTCTTGATCCACCTACTCAGAGGGATTGGACACATAGTCTAAACATCAATCAACACACGCATGACCACCTAGCTTCACTTAGTGGGAAATGATGGAGCCAAAGGGCTAGCCTTTGTATTCTTGAGCCACTCTTAGGAAATTGAGCACTTAGATTTATTTATGATATTACTCTTAGTTCATCACACATCTAACATCCTGTAGCATCATAATAGGTTTTATATTGGTCCACATACCAATGAGGTGTATTCATTCCTTTCTCTTCCTCTCTCTATCTTACCTAGATTTGTACATTCTTATTTTATATATAATGTATCTATTAATAATTGATCTATTATTTGTTTTCTTTTATAGATTCACACTTCATAGCATGCTTTCTCTATGGACACCCAACATCACAACAACTTCATGACATTCACCCTTACAAATAAGTTTAGGTACACTTTCTATTTTTCCTTTATCCTAGTATTTTGCTTTGTTACATTACTAGAATAAATGGGGGGGGAAATATAGTCATATAAAATATGAAAATTGGTAACTTGAGTGTGGCTTGTGACACCCAACCTATAAGTCCCTCTTTCTTTCTCTCATGACCCTCATATGCATCTTTTCACTGATTCCCAATAATCTATAGCATTCTAGACTTAATCCTAGATTAGTAATATTTTTCTTTCCATGACTAATATATCCCCCTAAGTCCTATTAGCTAAGGATAATAGCACCCAACATGGATAATAGTGTTGGTACCACTCATGTCCACTTTCAATGATCCTATTTAAGTGTATTTTTGGCACCAATGGTCAGTTCCTTCTGAGTCCCCATCCTTCTCATTATCAAATTAATGTAAGCACATTTAACCCATGATCAATAGATCCTTATAAAATCCCATTCAAAGATCATTTGAAAAGGGTTGGAAAATATCACCAAATAAACACAAATACAAGAAAGACTACTCAATAAAATATTCCCTATTCTCTACATACAAACAACCAATATACTTAAAAGATTATTCAAATCCTTACACTAGTCCCTAGCCACCTCAACCATACCTAGTTTAGAATTTTTCATCTTCATACACACTATTGCATAAAGTACATCAAGTGGGAGAAATATATATGGCTTGATCCCTCTTCAAAGTATTGGTATGTAGGTAGTGTGTCCACACAAGGGGTATGGATACACGTTCAATGAATATTACACACACTAACCCCCATTTTTTCTTAAAATTAGACAAATCACAATCGATTATAGGGTTTGAAGATAAAATCTACTTTATAGGGAACTCTAAAGACTTTTGGCTACCAAAACTTCATAGACAAGGTCACACAGACATAGTGAACAAAACCTAGAAAGCTTAGATCCTTAGGACAACAATGGTAGAGATGGACTATAACACCGGTGCCACTCCTATCCAATTTTAGTGTTCTATCCAATCACAAAAAATAAGTTTGGATCTTAGTTTATGATAGTGTCCCAATCCTACATAGTGAATCTCAGACCCTATCTTAGTCATATCAGTCAATTTTCAACTAAGTCTTATTTTCTCCCTCTTATTACTATTTTTAGAAAGGTCAAAATCACAATCTAAATTATACAAATTAGTATCTTAATTATTTCATATTTATTTACTAATTTTACTACTTACCCTTTAACTAAATTAGGAATAATACACCAATATTCCCAAAATTGTGAAAACAATAACTAACAAGATGCATTCCACATGTTGTCATCTCCATCAAACCATATAAATTAATATATCAAATCCCTAGGTACATAACATTCACTATCTACCTTCATGAATTTGATGAATGACGTAAGTAGGCCTTCTATTGATTCCTTTTTCATCATTTATTTTCATGATAATTTTATTTTTATTAGAAAATTTAATGAGAATATTGGTCATATTAAACAAGTTTTTCAAGTTTTGAAGGAGAAAAAATTAGTTTTGAATGAGAATAAATAATTTTTTTTTTGAATAATCACTTGTCTTTTGGGGGCATGTGGTTGGAGATAGGGAATTAATTGATTTGAATAAGTAGAGACCATCATGAATTTTCAAAGGCTTTCTAATGTTATCAAGATAAGAAGCGATATGGGTGAAGTTCAATATTTAAATAATTTCATAAATAACTTTTCATCCATAGCCAAAGCTTTCCATGACATTATAACAAGTGGTAAGACTTTTACTTAGGGTAATAATAAAAAAATTATATTATATATGTTAAAACTTAAGATTATCCATGCACTAATTTTATCTTTTCCTAATTTATAGCTACCATATCAGGTGTAAATGGATACTATTGACTATGTTATGGGTGTTTTACTAGTTCAAAGAGTTAAGTTGATATGATACCACTAAAATTTATTTCATGGTGAAATTTTGAATTATTTTACATATGAAAAATAATTTTATGCCATTATTCAATCAATCAAAAAATGGAATAAATATCACATGGGAAAGGAAATTATTCTCCATATAAATCATCAACCTCTCCTACATTTTTAATCTCAAACTGAATTTCAAGTTCAAACCAAACTTAAACAAACTAGATATTATACTTGGATGTGATTTTTTCAACAATTTCATCTGATTATCAAACATAAGAGAAGTGTGATTAACAAACTAGTTGATATTTTATCTATACCTCAGTTTATTTTATGCATGGTCACCATAAATATTCTTGAGAATTTTATGTATGAGCCTTATGTTGAGGTATATGCATGTGATTTAGACTTTGGGGAACTATTTCTTCAATCATATAATTCCCAAGGTATAGGTTTTGAGCCCAAGGAGGATTATTTATTTAAGATGGATTTATTTATAAGTTGAGTAAGGTTTTTGTGCCCAAGGAATAAATATTTAAGATAATAATGGAAGTACATACTCTAAAGGTTGTAGGAAATTTTGGTGCTACAAATACTATAGTATAGTACATAGTTATGTTTATTGGCCCAATATGTAAGTATATATTTATAAATTCATGAGAGGATGTGTATTATGTATTCCAAGCAAGCTTAGTAACAAGATTTTGGGTTTGTATATGTTATTATTGGTCCTTTCTAGACCATGGGAAACCATTTTCATGGATTTTTGGGGTGGTTTGTCTACGTTAAGGAAGAGGCATGACTATATATTTGTAGTTATGGATCTATTTTTTAAGATGTGTATTATTTTCACTTGTAAGAAGGCCCTCAAAGGTAGTGATATAGTTGAGTTTTTTTCCCCTAATGTGGGGGTTAATTTTGGTCTACCTAGTTCTATTATTTTAAATCAAGAATCAAGGTTTCTTGGGAAGTTTTGAGCCACATTATGGGAGAATATGGATACTAATTTGAAATGGTCTATCATATTTCACCCAAAAACTAATAAGAAAACCAAGTTTGTAAATAAAATGTTAGTATAACTCTTGAGAGTAGGAAGCATCCTATGTCTTCGAATGAAAATTTGGTGTATATTCAACATTCCTAAAATAGGTTTTTGCGTTCACCTACTAGTAAATCTCCCTTTAAAACTTATTTTGGATACTTAAATCCATTTTCATTTAATTTTTTTTGAGACAACCATAAAAAAATTATTGAAAATTGGATCTTGAAGTCCATAAATTTTAGATGTTCATTGAGAAGAGAAGATTCAAAAAACTCACCTCCAAGTGCAAGAAAGGTTGTAGGAGTCTTAATCTAAGTGAATTTAATACATGATTATTATAAAATTGAGCATAATGTCCTTATTATATATAATTTATGGTTTTACTTGAGTAGATAAAGGCTCCAAGGTAAGTCTATGAGCTTAATCCTCCTAGGTATTGTCTATTTGAAATTATGGAATAAGTGGGAAAGAATGATTTTAGACTTGATTTTCCTCCTTATATTAATATCTATTCAATTTTTAATGTTGATAACCTACATCTTTTTGAGCCTTCTATGTTAGATAATGAATATGAATGGATATTGTTAATTTCAATTATATACCTCTATCCATATAGTCAATTGGAATTATAGGAGGATGTTATATTACAAAAGAAGGAAAGGATAATGTGAAGAGGAGTGAAAGGACACTATATGGTTAAGATAAAATGTCAACTACCTAGAAAAGCCAAATGTTATTCTATAAAACTTGTGGGGAATAAATTTCCTCATATTATTCTTAAATATTTTAGGGACTTAGACACCTCAAATTGTAAAGGTATGATCTAAATTTGTATCATAATGTAATGGTCATGTATACTAGATGTTTCCACTATGCTTTATTGTAAGTAATTCATGATTATAAGACACTATTAAAATAAATTTCATATTAAAAAAATCAAATCATATATGTTATAATGGTAGAGTCAATATGGGGATGATCTAAACATCTTCATGGTGATAAATTTAATAAGTTTTAGCTCTTTAAATGGAGGGGGTTTTCATACATAGTATAACCACCACTATTTTTAGGGTGGTAGTTACACAACCACCCTTGTGGTTACATAAATTTTGGTGTAGGAGTGGTGATTACATAACCACCCTAGTGGTTTCAAAACTAGTAGTATATATACATTGGTGGTTTATACACCATATAAAAATCATAAATTTTAACAAACATTTTTTCCTTTCATGGTCAGTTTATTTAAGCTTATTGGTAGACTCCAAGGTTGAAAAAGTGTAAATAAAAATCTTTACAAGGAAACATATCATCAAAAAATGCAGTGAGAATTCATTAATTTGGATTCTCATTACTAAGTTACAAGTTGGAGTCTTTGTTCTTGTTTTGTCATTGTTTCCTAGATGTAGATGGTTGATTTAGTTGTGTTGTAGTTGAGAGAAGTGTATGATTGTAATAACCACTTTTTTTTTTCAACACCAAGATAAGTAAATATGTTACAATTACTTAATCAGAGCTAAGCATAAAAATTGAAGTGAGATCCATAACTATGTCATAGCCAACATAAGAACAAGACAAAATCCATAAATTAACAATGACTTCATTGGGAAACATTTTAAACACTTAGAATTTAGATAAAAGTGTGTTAATTTAGAAACACTAATGCATGCCTATCCATATACTTTAATATTACCTTCCTTAAAAACTCTTCACTAACTCATACACTTACCTAAGTATCTACACAAACTATAAAATAGTCGGTACCTTATAGGGTAAATTAGAAAAGTTCAACAAATAACTGTAGGAAGTAAACACATTCAACATACTAATCTTGCATAATCAAGATCTATAAATTCACAATAAATAGGTAGTGGCCAAGAAAAAGGACTATTTATAAAAGCAAAGTAAATCTTTGAATCAAATTAAAAAGTTCACATACAAGTAAGGAACGAGATTTACTTCCTACTATTAGACAACTAAGGAGGTTACATCAAAGATTTAAGTGTATTGATTTAATCCTATAGATGTGTTTCAACAACCATGCTTATGTTCTATTTTGGAACATCTTACCATTTTACAAGGTAGGGTTAGTCTCAAGGTACAGAGTGAAACATGCTTAATTAATGATCTTATTAAGTTTATTCAACCTTAATATATATATTGCAAACACATAAAAAAATCACTATTTTAATGTGCATGAGTTCATGGAACTTAATTCACCTATATTAGGTTTACCATTAACCTCATCCTAAAAATGATTAAACTACATCTTTGATCAATGTCTTTCATATCAAGCATAAAATTATTATTTAACACTTTAAGTTAGGACTTTCTTATTCTTATTAACAATTATAAATGAAATCATTAAACTTTAACTCATCCTTTTCATTATACTAAAATAGATTAACTTTTTATCATTCCAATAATCAATTCCAAGTGTGAAGTAGATGATCCTCAATCACAAGATGTCTCAATTAGAATAACCATTTGAGTTTAAAGCAATTAATGACTTAAGAAATTAAAAACTTGTTTGCTAATTTATATTTATCACAAGTATAATATTTGAATATCATTATAAGTATTCTCATTTCTAAGTGAATATACAAGGTTGTCTAAAATAGTCCTATCACTTTAACAGTGGTATAAAAATTTCCTTTTAAAGTGATTTCCCTCAAAGAATCCTTAGAAGATATTTAACCTTGATTACTTTTATAGTTATTTGTAGGAATCCATAACAAGAGATCAAGTTAATATTGCATCCCTTAATAGTTTAATATAAATCTTATGTTTTTTGTATTCCATTTAAGACACGATCTCATAATTGACAAATATTACTTCTTAATAGATTTTATTGGACTTGGATGTCTTTTTGTAAATTCCTTTAAAATAACCATATCAATTTATCTATCTACTTCATGAAGATTTTAAATTTTTATATATATTTAATGTTAACATGTCACAACATAATGATAGACAATAACAATAAACATAATTTATCTTGTTTGAGTAGTGAAATTGTTCAACTTAAGGACATTTTTACAACTACATATATTTATAATGTCTCTTTAATGAACCTTAAAAATTTAATTCAAAAACTACCAGTTATCTATTTCAATATCTTATTAACCTAATGTCATCTTCATGATATTAGAATACTAATAGTATTAAATAATTAAATAAACTTTACAAAGCTTAATTAACACGTATTCATAATATAAGGTACCATATGAATTTTTCAACAATGTCAATATATAGATTTTTGTTTTTAATCAATACATAACACTTTGAGATTTAGACAAAAGTCTATAATCAACAACATTCAATCTAATTATTATAAAACTAATGGATGAATTAGTTTAACTTGTGTAGCTATAGATTCATATTATCTATACATACTAGATTTAAATGATAAATTAATTAATTAATTAATAATATATCTAAAAGTCTACAATGAATGTTTGTAATCACACATAACACAATAATATATAATTTGATATTTATAAAATCAATTACAATCACATTATAAGTTGATTTGCATAAATTAGCCTAATTATGCAAACATAACATTAATCTCATGTCATGTAAATAATAAAATCAATATAATAAATGAAGTTAATTATACAATAATGAACTAATTAAATTTACAATCAAGTAATAATAATTCAACTAAAATAATTAAAACATCTAATATTCCACATGCAAATCCACTAAACCAAATACCCACCTCTCCAATCCCAATGATCCCAGTCATAAGTGGCTCTAGAGCACCCCATCCATCAGTGGATTTGATTATAAATAGATGAGAGAAGTAAGGTACATTGTCAACTGAGCTTAACTTAACAAAACCAAATTATGAAAATATTTAAACAAGACTATTTACATTCATGGTTAGTAACACTAACACCTTTATAGTTATTCTAACTATTGGTTCTTGTTTAAAGCATTATAAGATTGAATATTAAGATTGAAATCTATGGAATTTCACTCACAAGACCCAATCCATCAATAAGATACAACACCCAAAATAAATGCAATTATTTTATTATTAGTAATCCTGAATACAAACAATATTCCATAAATATTTCTTTTTAAATAAAATTACCTAATTGACTCAAATAAATTTTGACAAATGGAATAAACTAAATACTCAAACAAATTTATAAAATATCTATGAAAAATTTATCAACTTACATTAGTCCAAAAAGACATCAAAACTCAACTCAAGTTGTCATGAAAAACAACATAGTCACACAACCAATGTAAATAAAGTCAACCAAATCAATCAAATGAGACAATAACTGAATATAATTTAATTATCAAATCAATATTAACTAAAAAAATCAATGAAAATTAATGATGGAAATATTCCAAGATCATTATCACTAACTGATAGTGATAATAGTGACAAAAATAATTCATACGAATGTTTAAAGTAAAACCATATTTCAAAACTCACGATGAATGTAATCAACAAAATAATCCATAACTTAAAGTCAAACAATTATGAATATAATAAATATTAAGATAATAAGAATAGACTTCTATAATAGTTAAAAAACCCATAATGACCCTGATCAAATATCCTGGTCATATGGCTAAAAACTAAAACACAATAATAAAATAATAATCTTAAGCAAACTTAGATGGTATTTGAACCCAATCGATAAATCAGATTTTTATTTATAATATTTTAAGGTTAAAAGGTAAAATTAATAGGCTAGTTTTTATTCATAAAAAACAACCCAAATAAAACTCTCATTATATATCTAGGATTTCAAAATAAATAACCTAGTTTCTAGATGTTCATAATAGTGGCCTAACATCCTTTCAAATACAACAAAAGAGTTTACATGAATAAAAACAAACCACATACAAAACCTTATACTATTTAAAAATTATCACCAATATAATATATATTGCATGCTACAAATGAGCCATAATAGCTTTAAAAATATTTTTGTTAAAATAACAACAAAAACCCATATTTAAACTAAAACCCTATAGTGTTTTATTCACATAAAAAAGTTTTCAAAAACAATATTTTATAAATCCTCAAAATTATCAAAGGATTGCATTTATTTTTATTTAAAACCTATTCAATTCAATAGGGGTGAGCTATAAAAACAACCTATAAAATAAAATAAATTACTTAATTGATCACTAGACAAAAAATGCAAAAGGAATGATGATTTTACTTCTTTTCCTTACCTCCACTAGATTCTATCCTTTTCTATGATAGATACAAAATAATAGACAACCTATTAAATCTAACTCAAAATACCAAAAACTCCACAAAAATTCCCACATGATCAAAAAAATATCTCATTGTAGTTCAATATCCAAGAAAAAACCATGCACTAATTACATTCCTATTTCCCTTGGCCATCATGCCAAAATTGTGTCAAAGTTTCCCCAAGCACAGAGCTTCCAACATGCATGAAAAAATTACCACTAAGAACCCTAATAGGGTTGAGAAGAGTCTTGATGCATTTTTTAATGAATTAAAATCCAATGCCATTGACTAAAATCACAAACCAAAACAACCACTTCAAATAATTCCAACCCCATGGTGGTTTATGGATCTCATTACCTTGCTAAAGCCAATCTAAGACTTGGTCATAATAAAAATTGAATGCCACAAGATTCAAAATAAACATTGAATGCATTAATTTTAAATAAATGAAGTATCAAGACCAATTCAATGTTAGCATGCCTTTGAAACATAACCAAGATAAATGAATTTAAGACAATAACAAATGACACAAAGCTAAAAGATGAAAAATGTTTAATAAAATTTGAATAGGACTATGAAAATAACCAAATGCCATTCAATACCACTATGAGTCATGTATTTGACAACCAAACAAATAATATTGAAAATCAATGAAATTCTAACAAGTATCAAATCAAGTTTAAGAATCAAAATTAAAACTAAGTAAAGCAATCAACAAACAAGGAGTCAAAACCAATTAAATATCCACTCATCAATGAAATTGAATCCAATAAATGATAACATTCAAAAATATAATACATGTATATAAAAATGAATTAAATCATTCATAAAATTTAAATCTCATTTTTCTATTTTAATTTCCTTATTTATTTATTTTCACTTTTTCAGACTCACCTGACTAATCGAAGTTAAATCCAACCGAACTCATATCTAATACCTGTAGTCATAACATACTATTAGTAGTATTTATATTATATAAGAGCAATACATATAATAATAGCATTAAATGTAATAACATAACTTAATTGAATAATGAATCAATAAGTTGTTAAGCATAAATATCCAATGCTATAAGGAAAAGCATATCAAATAACTATCTAAATAATCAATCAATAATAGATCAAAGATCTATCATAGAACTGTATCACGATAGTAATCTAAATTATTATGTCCCAAATAGTTTATAAGTAACCATGAAAATGAGTGAAATAAATGCATTCTAATAGGGTCATGACATCCTCCCCCACTTAGAAGAGAGTTGTCTTGACAATAAAAATAGCTAAGGATAGTGTTTATTAAAAATAATATTATCTTCCCAAGTATCACTTCTTTTAGACAAAGAATCCCATTGAACTAGAATTTGGGAAGTCTTACTATTTTATAATTTAACATTGAGATGGTCTAATATTTTAATTGTATCTAACTACATCTTTTCCTCTTATAAAACCTGAATATGAGTCCAATCCAACACATGAAAAGGATCAGGTAAATACTCTCTCAATAATGCAACATGAAAAACATCATGAATCTAGGATTGAGGAGGAAGGGCTGGTCAATAGGAAATAATATTAATTTTTACCAAAATTTTCAAGGATCCTACAAATTGAGGAGATAATTTGGATGAATTTCCAAACTTATTTGAAATTCATTGTGGTATAACACACAAAAAAACTTTATCATCAACTTCACTTTCATGTGGTGATCTCTTTATATTAGCATAACTATTTTACCTATAATAGACAACCTTTAAATTTTGGCTTATTGTTTCCATTTACCTATCATATTCTTGTAAAACATTAGGATCAATAATAGTTACATTTCTAAACTTTCTCAACCAAGTGGATTTCTACATTTATGCTCATACAAATATTTGAAAGGAGACATTTTAATAATAAAATGGTATGTGTTATTGTAATAAAAATAAAGCGTGTGTAAATAATCTTCCCATTTATTTTTTTGATCTATTACATACACTCTTAACATGTCTTCCTCAACTTGAGTTAGTTTGTATGTTTGACCATCCATTTTTTGATGATAATATGAACTAAAATTCAATCTTGTACCAAAAGTACTAGTAAATATTTTCCAAAACTTTGAATTAAAATGTTTATCTCTATCAGAGATAATAACTTCAGGCATGCCATATAGCCATACTAGTTCTTTCAAAAAATGTTCAACAAACATGAGTGTATCATCGATTAAATTTCCAATAATGCAATGACCAACTTTAGTAAGCATAGCTATTATAACCAAAATAGTATCATGTTTTCTTCAATATTTTAGAAAACCAACTACGAAATCCAAATAAATAGCATCCCACTTACTTCATGGAACATCATGAGAGTAAAGTAATACTCATAGATGATAATTTTTAGCTATCACATGCTAGCATTCTAAACATTTTGACACAAAGTCAACAACTTTAGGCCTCAAACTAGGCCAATAATGCAGCCTTTTCAACTCATGTGTCATCTTTATAACACTAATATGAGAAAAATGAAGTGATTCTTGCACTTATTTTAGTAAAATGTCCCTCAATTCACCAAAATCAGGTACATAAAGTTATTTTTTATGTCTGATTAATCCATCAAAATCAATAGAAAAGTCATATTTTTTTTATAGGCTCGTCAGCTAAATTTGCACTTACCTCTTTGAAAAACTTATTAGAATGTTATTCCAAAATTTTATAGCTAGAATTGTTATGAATAATAGATAAATATGTGAGATATGTGCATCTACTGAGTGCATTATTAACATGAGTATCATCATCTTTCACATATGATATGTTTATATCAAAATTACTCAAAAATTCTAGCCACCTATACTACAAAGCATTTAATTCATCTTAGGAAAACAAATATTTCACATTGTGATGATCATATTCTACTTCAAAATAATTACCCATCAAAAAGTGGTTATATTGATTCAAAGCATGAACAATGGAAACAAGTTCCATATCATGAGTGGTATAATTTTTCTCATGATATTTCAAGTTTTGTGACTGATAAGCCACAATGGAACCGTCTTGAGTATCACACCATCTAAGCCTTCTTTGGATAAATCAATGCAATTTTCAAAATTACCATTAATATCTAATATAATAATTACAAATGATGTAGTTAACAAATTTTTAAGCTTCTAAAAATCTTGTTCACACTCATAAGTCCAAACAAACTTATTACCCTTGCACTAAAAGTAATTTATTGTGTTATTTAACTTAGAAAAAATTAAACAAATCTTCTATAATAAATATCCAGTCTCATAAAACTATGTACTGCATGTATGTTTTTAGAAATAGACCACTCTTAGACAAATTTAATCTTTTTTAGATCAACATTAATGCTAGGCTTAAATATTATGTGACCCAAATAGTGAGTCTCAGTTTGAAATAAGGCATATTTAGATATATTACCAAATAATTTATGTTACCTTATCCTTTGCATCACTAAACATAAATGTTGTTCATGTTTTATTCTATTCTTTAATAAGATCAATATGTCATCAAGGAAAACTATAAAAATATTGTCCAAAAAATCCCTAAATACCCTATTCATAAAATTCATAAATGCAATAGGTGTATTAATCAAACAAAAGGGAATTACCATAAAATCATCATGTCCATATCAAGTTCTAAAGGTAGTCTTATGAATGACTTCATTCTTAATTCTCAGTTGGTGATAGCCTATTCTTAAGTCTATCTTATAAAATATAGATGTATCCTTCATTTTATAAAATAGATCATCTATCCTCAACAAAGGATAACAATTCTTGATAGTCACCTTGTTAAGAATGAGATAGTAAACACACGAGTGCAAGGTTCTATCCTTATTTTTCACAAAGACCATAGGTACACCCCAAGGCTATCGACACACTTGTCTTAATAATATAATTTTTTAGTAGCTCTTGTAGTTGATATTTTAGCTCTTGAAAATATACTACATTCATATGATAAGGTGATTTAGATATAGGGGTTACCCTTGGAATTACATCAATAAAAAATTCAAACTCTCTCTTAGGAGGTAAACCAAGTAGTTCTTTTGGAAAAACATCATAAAATTCTTGTAAAAATGGGTATTCTTGAAATGTTATTTCTAATATAGGTTTTATTTCATGCATCTATATAGTATACACTTTACAACTTTTATGCACTACTTTATTTATCTATAAGGCTAATAATAACTTGTGTACTTTAGATTTTAATAAACCTTTGATTACTACTAATCTTCCCATGTCATCATAGCATTTTATAATTTTATTATAATAATCTGGATTAGCTATATACTAGTGGAACCAATCCATCCCTATAATTATGTCAAAAAAAACCAAGAAGATATAAAAATAGGTTAAATTTGTTTTGAAAATTACTTAAGTCTAAGTTGATTTGTTCAAGACACTTAGAGACCGATGCCCTTTTACCTAGGACAAACTCAACATCCTAACCATCCTTCACTATCATAGGATTCATTTACAGTTATTCACTAACTTTGGATTAATAAAACTATCTATTTATCTTGAATTAAATAATATTAAAATAGAAATATCATTTAATTTACCTTTAATTTCAATAGGGGTTGCTTTAAAATCTATGTTTCTATTATCCATAGTTGCATAAACCATATGGTTAGTTGACTGAATTATTTTCAGCTTAGGACAATCCTTTTGATAGTGATATTTATCACATTCTTAGCATACTATAGTCCTTTGATGTGAAAAAAGAATGATATTTTCCCTAATGATAGGTACATTTTGACTACCTTCGGTCTGATTTCTCTTAAAATTTTGTACACTTGGAAGAATTTTAATTCTTAAATTTTTTATTATGCCCTTGAAATTTTAAAAAACCACTCATAATCCTGGTAAACCTATAGTTTTGATTATATTTATTGAAATTATTAGGTTAAGGGGACAAAAAAAATTCTTAGACTATTGTATATTCTATTTAAAATCTTGCCTCACTTTTTGGTGAGTTTTTAATTTCTCTTATGCCTTATGATTATATTCAATAGCAGCAATTAGGGTCTTAGGATAAGTCATTTTGACAACATGCATCAATATCTCCTTCAACCCTAGTTTAAACATGGTAATGTTAGTCACTTCATCATACATGTAATTAACATTATGCAGTAGGTTTAAAATCTTAGTTTTTAATCACTTATAGACATAGGCTCTTGATTTAATAGCTAAAAATTAGCTATTTTTTGTTTCTTAAACTTTGAGCTGAGATACCACTTTTTGAACTGCATTTCTAAAGCAATCCAAGTAATCATCATTGGTTGGTAACCCTCTAAGGCATAGATATGGATCCAACAACGAGATGTTTCTCCTACTAACTACTAAGCAACCACTCTTGCTTTCACATTAAAAGGCATATTATGAAGGTTCAATTACTTCTGCAAGTGAACCAATCATGCATCAGTTGTATTACTAAATTCCTAACCTAAAAAGGTTGGTAGAAGAATTTTTTTAGTTCTTTGATAATAATATCAACCACATTTACATGGTTTTCTTAAAGTTATTACTCATCAACTTGCCCTTATTATCTAAGAGGAATCTCTTTAGGTGGAACACCCTCCAATTTATTCAATATTTTTTCTTGGGTGTCCAACCTATTTTTTAGGGCATATATTATAGTAATTATCCCATTGAATACTAAATCTTGGTTATAATTAGGTTTATTTTCATCATGGTTAAGGGATCCAATATTTATTCTAGCATTATTAAGAGGAGGTACTTCTCTTCTAAAAATATTCACCCTATGGCCTCTACCTCTATCAGGGTTAACATTCATTGGGTTATTATTTTCCATTCTAGATCTTATTCTCATTATCTTGAGGAGAAATAAACCAAAAATCAATAAGATAAACAATAGGAAAACTTTCCTCAAAGTTACCTAGAGTAGTATATCCTTGCTCTGATACCAAAATATAATAGCCATTATTTTTGTACAACACTGAGATAAACAACTATGGTATAATTACTTAATTATATTTAAACATGGAGACTAAAGTGAGATCCATAACTGTATCATATCCAAAATAGGAACTAGACTAGCCCATAAATTCACAATGACTTCATTAAGAAGCATTATAATCACTTAGTATTTGGATAGAAGTGGGTAAATGTAGAAACACTCATGCATGCCTATCTATGTAATTCAATGTGGTATTCCTATAAAATTTCAACAAATAATTATTTGAAATAAAATAAATTCAATAGAAGAATCTATTCATACTAAGATTGCATAACTAAGATCTAAAAATTCACAAGCAATAGGCACTGATCAAGAAAAACAAATATTTCCAAAAGCATTCCAAAGCTTTGAAACATATTAAAAAGTTAATAAACAAGCAAGGGATGGTATTTACACTCCATTTTTAGATATATAAGGAGGTTAGATAAAAGGTTTGGGTGTACCGATTTAAACCTCTAAATATTTTGTAACAACCATACTTATTTTCTAGTTTATAAAATCTTACCATTTTACAAGGCAAAGTTAGTCTCAAGGTATAGGTTAAAAAAATATTATTTAATGATATTATTAAGTTTATTCAACCTTAACATATTATACAAAAACACATCAAACATCATTTTTTTAATGTGCATGAGTCCATGAAACTTAATGCACTTCTATTAGGTTTACCATTAACCTCATTCTAAAAAATATTAAACTACAATTTTTATAATTGTCCTTTAAATAAAAAAATAACACAAATATTTAACACTTTAGGTTAGGACTTACTCAAATCATTAAACTTTAACTCATCCTCTTCATTTTACTAAAATAGATTAAAACATTATTATTCCAATGATCAATTCCAAGTGTGAAGCAAATGATCCTCAATCACAACAAGCCTCAATTAGAATAACCATTTGAGTTTAAAGAATTAAATGAATTAACTAATTATAAATTTGTTTTCTAATTTTTATTTATCACAAGTATAATATTTGAATATCATTTTAATTATCCTCATTTCCAAGTGAATATACAAGGTTATCTAAAATAGTCTTCTCACTTCAACAATAGTATAAAAGTTTCCATTTAAAGTGATTGTGCTCTAAAAATACTTATAAGATATATAACCTTGATTAATTTTATAGTTATTTCTATGAATCCATAATACGATATCAAGTTAATATTGTATCCCTTAAAAATTTAATATAAAGCTTATGTTTGTTATAGTCCAATTAAGACACCATATAATAATTGAAAAATATTGTTTATTAATAATCATTAAGAGTTTATTATACTTGAACATTTTATTTTAAATTCCTTTAAAATAACCTTATTAATTTTTTTATCTTCTTAATGAAGATTTTAAATTCTTATATAGATTTAAGGTTAACATGTCACAACACAATGATACATAATAATAGTTAACATAATTTGTCTTTTTTGAGTAGTATAATTGTTCCACTTAAGGAAATATGTGAAAATAAATTTCTTTATAATGTCTCTCTAATAAGCCTTAATAGTTTAATTCAAAACCCACTAGTTATTTATTTCAGTATCTTATTAGCCCAATGCCATCTTAATGAGGTTTGAAGACTGATAGTATTAAATAATCAAATGTAAGTTAAAAAACTTCATTAACACCTATTCATAACATAAGGTGCTAAATAAATTTTTCAACTATGCCAATATATACATTTTCATTTTTAATCAATGCATAATGCTTTGAGATTCAGACAAAAGTCTATAAGCAACAACATTCAATCCAATTATTATAAAACAAATCGATGAATTAGTTTAACTCATGTAGTTTTTGATTCATATTATTTATAAATCTTAGATTTAAATGATAACTTAATGAATTATTTTATATTATAACCATATGTACACAATGAATATAATAATACATAAGAACATAATAGATAAATTGATAATTATAAAATTAATTCCAATCACATTATAAGTCAATTTTCATGAACTAACCTAATTATTGAAACATAAAACTAATATTGTATTATATAAATAATAAAAATAAATATAATAAATGAGGTTAATTATACAATAATGAACCAATTTAGTTTACAAATCAAGTAAAAATAATTCAACTAGAAGAAGTACAACAACCAATCTTTCACACATAGATATATTAAAGCAAATACCCACCTATCCAATCCCAATTATCTCAATAATAAGGGTCCTTAGAAAACCCCATCCATCAGTTATATTTAATTCTAACAAGATGAGAAAAGTGACTAAGGTATAATGTCAACTGAGTTTGACTTAATAAAACCAAATGATGAAAACATTTAAACAAGACTATTTACATTCATGGTTAATAACACTAACATATTTATAGCTATTATGAATATTGAAGCTCATTTAGATCATTATAATATTTAAGATTAATATTATAATCCATTATGTTTCACCTAAAATCCTCAATCCATTGATAAGATACATTATCCAAAATAAATGCAATAATTTTACTGATAGTAACCCCAAATACAAACAATAGTCCTTAAATATTTCTATATAAATAAAGTGACTTAACTGAATCAAATAAATTTAAATAAAATGGACTAAACCTAATACTCAAATAGCCTTATAGAATATATATGAAAAATTTATCAACTTACAACAATCCAAAAAGACATCAAACATCAACTCAAGTTGTCATGCAAAACAATATAGTCACATAACTAGTGTAAATAAAGTCAACTGAATCATTCAAATGAAATAATAATTGAATATTATTTAATTATAATATCAATATTGACCAAATGAATCAATTAAAATTCATTATGTAAATACTCCAAGATAATTATCAATAACTAGTAGTGATAAGGAGATAATGGAACTCAAAAGGAAAATGGAAATAATGGAAGATAACCAAAAGGCAGTTTGGAACAAAATCAATAACATGGAAAAATAGATGAGAGACATACCCATCAAACTCAAAGACTACGAGAACAACCTAAGGGAACTCATCAAGGAAAGCAAAATGAAGATGGAGGAGGTTACATCTAACATATGTGTTGCAGCTGCTAATATTGGAAAAAGAGCAAATGAGGAAATCAAATCCCTAGAGGGGCCTAGCAAGAGGACTAGACAGATCTCAAGAAAGAAAGGAATGCAAGAGGGAGCCATGTCAGCAGCTACTACCATTCAGGACAATGCTGTGAAAGGTAAGGAAGTAGTGAAGATGATTTTGGAACTGAAAGAATAGCCTGGTTCTTTTAGTTGGTTGTGTTATCTGGTCTTGTTTCCTGGTTTTTTGTAATCTTTTGACTATGGAGTAGCCAGGTCTATGTAAAACCTGGGTTATGACTTGTGGTCTTCCAGTGGTTTTAGGTCCATATAAAACCTGATTATGATACTTATTTGAAGTAGGTTTTAGTTTTTTCCTGTGGTTGTAAATGCTTCATCTTTCTATCTTTGTTTCAGGGTTTCGGGGTCCCTTCAAAACCTATTTTTACCTTAATCTAGAACTAGTAGTGATAATAATGATCGAAATCATTCATATGAATTTAAGTCAAAATAAATTTCAAAACACATGGCGAATGCAATCACCAAACTAATCCATAACCTAAAGTTAAATAATTATTAATATAATTGATATCAAGAGATTAATAATAGTCTTCCATCATATTTAAAAAACCCATAATGACCCAAATAAAATATCTTGGTCATACGACTCAAAAATAAAACACACTTATATAATAATAAAATAATAATTTTGAGTAAACCTAGATGGTATTTGAATCCCATATGTAACTCAAATTTTTCTTTATATTCTTCTAATTTCATGTCCTAAAATGCATAGACTAGTTTTTATTCACAGCAAAAAACCCAAATAAAACTTGTAGTATAGATCTAGGGTTTTTAAATAGACAACCTAGTTTCCAGTTATTCATAGTTATTACCTAGCAACCTTTTAAATACAATAAAAGAGCTTACGTGAATTTAAAAAAATTGTATACAAACCATTATACTATGTCAAACATAGCACCAATATAATTTATATTTCATTCCACAACTGAGATGTAATGGCTTTAATAATATTTTTTTTAAAACAATAACAATAACCCAGACTCAAATTCAAACCCTAAAGGGTTTTATTCACACAAACAATCTATCAAAGATAATATTTTATAAATCCAAAAAATAATAAAAGGGATACATTAATTTTTATTGAAAACCCATTCAATTTAATAGGTCTAAATTATAAAAACAATAAAAAAATTAAAAACATTACCTACTTGAATGTTAGACAAAAAAATGCAAAAGGAATGATGATTTTACTTCTTTCCCTTGCATCCAAGAGATTCTAACCTTTACCATGATGAATTAAAAATACCATCCGACCTATTAAATCCAACTTGAACCACCAAAAACTCCACAAAAATTCCCACATGGTTGATAAAACAAATAACTCACTATAGTTCAATCTTTGAGAAAAACTCATGCACTAACTGCTTTCCTATTTTCCTTGGCTACCATGCCAAATTATAATAGAGTTTCCACAAGTAAAAATATTCCAAATTACATGAAAAAAAAAAACCCTAATAGGTTTGAGAAGAGTTTAGATTCATTTTTTCTTGAATGGCTAGCCAATGCCATCGACTAAAGTCACAAACCAAAACAACCACTTTGAATAATAATAACCCCATGGTGGTTCATGGCCTTGATGACCTAGATAAATCCAAGATAAGACTTGATCATGATAAGCATTGAATGATACAAGAGTCTCAACAAACAACTAAGACCTTAATTACAAATAAATGAAGTACTGAGACCAATTCAATGTTAACATGCCTTTGAAACATAACCAAGATAAATGAATTTAAGCTAATAACCAATGCCACAAATCTAAAAGATGAAAGATGTTTAATCAAATTTGAATAGAACTCTAACAACAATGAAATTCTAGTCAAGACCAATATGATTCATGTCTTTGACAACCAAACAAATAGTATAAAAAACTAGTGAAATGACAAAAAGTATTAGAT
This sequence comes from Torreya grandis, assembly GCA_037957365.1. Classification (NCBI taxonomy): domain Eukaryota; kingdom Viridiplantae; phylum Streptophyta; class Pinopsida; order Cupressales; family Taxaceae; genus Torreya; species Torreya grandis. Next base: position 852,318 of record JARHVA010002750.1, read on the forward strand.
TAGGATTAAGAATCTAAATCAAAACTAAGTAAACCAATCAATAAACAAGGATTCAAAACTGAATAATGATCCACTCATTAATGAAATTGAATCCAATAAATGATAACATTTAGGAATATAAAACATTTATATAAAAATAACTTAAAGCATTCATAAAAGTCAAAGCTTAATTTTTTATTTTAAGTTCAATGTTTCTTTTTGTTCACTTTCTCAGCCTCATCCAACTACTTAGAGTTACATCCAACCTAGCTCATATATAGTACATGTAGTCATATCATGCCATCAATAATATCCATACTATATAAGAGCAATGAATATAATAACAACATTAAATGTAATAATATAAAGTAAATAAATAATGAATTAGTAATTCATTAAGCATAAATATCTAATGTTGTAATGAAAAGCATATCAAATAACATTCTAAACAATCATTCAATAATGGATCAAACATAGATCACAAAATTATATCACAATAGTAATCCAAATAATTATGTCCCAAATAGCTCATAATTAAACCATAACAAGTGAAATAAATGTAGTCTAATATGGTCATGACATCATCCCCTACTTGGGTGAGAGTCATCTTGGTGATCAAAATAGCCAGGGATTATGTTGCTTAAATAGAATTTCATCTTCCCAAGTATCACTTCTTTCAAACAAAGAATCACATTGAACCAAAATTTGGGAAATATCATGATTTCATAATTTAACACAGTGATGGTCTAGTATTTTCATTGGATCCAACTACATATTTTCCTCTTTTGAAACTTGAAGATGAGTCAAATCAAACATATGAGAATGATTGGGTATATACTTTATCAATAATGCAACCTAAAAACATCATGAATTTAGGATAGAGGAGGAAGGGCTAGTTAATAAGTAACATGACTAATGTTTTCAAAATTTTAAAGGGTCCTCCAAATTAAAGAGCTAATTTTGATGAATTTTCAAACTTAATCAAACTTTTTTTATGGTTTAACATGCAAAAAACATTATCACTAACTTTAAATTCACACGGTGATCTCTTTAAATTAGCATAACTCTTTTATCTATCATAGGCAACCTTTAGATTTTGCCTTATTATTTCCATTTGCCTATCATATTATTATAAAACATCAGGAGCAACAATAGTTCTATTTTCTAAACATTCCCAGCCAAGTGGAATTTTACGTTTACGTCTATACAATTCTTTGAATGGAGCCATTTTAATAACATAATGGTATGTGTTATTATAATCAAACTCAACTACGTGTAAACAATCTTCCCATTTACCTTATTGATCCATTACATACATTCTTAACATGTCTTCCACAACCTAATTTAGTCTTTCTATCTAACCATTAATTTTTAGATGATAAGATGAACTAAATTTCAATCTTGTACTAAAAGTAGCAGCCAAAGTTTTACAAAACCTTGAAGTAAATTTTTTGTCTCTATTAGAGATAATAACTTCATGCATGTGATGTAACCATAATATTTCTTTCATAAACCATTTAAAAAACATGGATGCATCATCAATTAGATTTTCAATAATAAAATGACCAGATTTTGTAAACTTATCTATTACAACCAGATTAGTTACCTATTTTCTTCAAGATTTTAGTAAACCAACTATGAAATCCAAATAAATCATAGTCCACTTACCTTATGAAACATCATGAGTTTATAACAATTTTCTTGGATGATAATGTTCAGCTTTCACATGCTGACATTGAAATATTTTAACACAAAGTTAACAATTTAAATTAGCATAACTCTTTTATCTATCAGAGGCAACCTTTAGATTTTGCCTTATTATTTCTATTTGCCTATCATATTCCTATAAAACATTAGGAGTAACAATAGTTCTATTTTCTAAACTTTTTCAACCAAGTGGAATTCTACATTTACATCTATATAATGCTTCGAATGGAGCCATTTTAATAACATTTTGGTATGTGTTATTATAAGCAAACTCAACTAAGTGTAAACAATATTCCAATTTACCTTATTGATCCATTACATACATTCTTAACATTTCTTCCAAAACCTAATTTATTCTTTCTATTTAACCATTAATTTTTAGATGATAACATGAACTAAATTTTAATCTTGTACTAAAAGTAGCAGCCAAAGTTTTTCAAAATCTTGAAGTAAAAATTTTATCTATATTAAAGATAATAACTTCATGCATGTGATGTATCCATAATATTTATTTCATAAATCATTTAGCAAATATGGATGCATCATCAATTAGATTTTCAATAATAAAATGACTAACTTTAGTAAACTTATCTATTACAACTTCATACTTTAATCTAGTCTTACCATACAAAATTTTTATCTCATGTGTCATCTTCATGACACTAGGATGAGTAAAATGAGGTTCTTCGTGCACTTATTTCAGTAAAATGTCCCTTAAGTCACCAAACTTAGTTATATAAATTATTTTTTTAAGTCTGATTAATCCATTAGAATTTGTAAAAAAGTAAAAAAAAAATCTCTTCTACAAGCTTGTCAAAAAAATTTGCACTTACCTCTTGGCAAAATTTATCAAAACATTGTTATAAAATTTTATTCCTAAAATTGTTATGTAAAAATAGATAATGTAATGAGATAAGTGTGTCTATTGAGTGCATCAACAACATGATTCTCCTTACATTTCACATATGATATGTTCATATTGAAAATACTCATAAATTCCAGCCATCTATGCTAGTGAGCATTTAGATCATCCTAGGAAAATAAATATTCTAGGCTACAATGATTAGATTTTGCTTCAAAATAATTACCCAAGAAAAAGTGCTTCCATTGCTTCAAAGCATGAACAATGGTAGCAAGTTATAGGTCATTAGTGGTGTAAATTTTTATCATGATATTTTAGTTTTCATGACTCATAAGCCACCTCTAAACCATACTAATTCAACATGCCACCTAAGCCTTATTTAGATGCATCAGCCCAAATTTTGGAATTACCATTAGGATTTGGTAAAATAAGTATTGGTGTTATAGTTAAAAATTATTTAATCTTCTAAAAATCTTGTTCACACTCAAAATTCCAAAGAAACTTCTTAACCTTGTTATGTAAGGAAGTTATTGGGTTGGCAAACTTAAATAAACTTCCAAAAATCTTTTGTAATAACCACCTAGTCACATAAAACTATTTACTTCATGTATGATTTTAGGACTAGGCCACTCTTGGACACATTTAATCTTTGTTGGATCAACAACAATGTAAACCTTAGATATTATGTGACCCAAATAGTGAATCTCATTTTGAAAGAAATAAAATTTAGATATCTTACCAAATAATTTATGGTACCTTACCCTTTACAACACTTAATGGAAATGTTGTTCATGTTCAGCTACATTCTTATAACAGATCATTATGTCATCAAGGAAAAATAGAACAAACTTGTCTAGAAAATCCTTGAATACACTATTCATTAAATTAATAAATTTAGAGGTGCATTATTCAAACCAAAGGGAATTATTTTAAACTTGTAGTTTCCATATCATGTTCTAATAGTCATCTTATGAATAGTCTTCATCCTTGATTCTCAATTGGTGATAGGCTAATCTCAAGTCTATCTTAAAAAATATAGATGCATCCTTCATTTGATCAAATAGCCTATATATTACTTTGGAAAACGATAATTATTCTTGATAGTCACCTTGTGTAATCACCTAAAAATGACACTTGAGTGTTAAGAGTGCTACTTGAGACCACCCATCCATAGCTTAGCCTTAGACCTATATTAGGGCCTATTTTCACACTTATCTAGCCTTCATGTAGGTCACAAACACTCCCAGACATCCCTAAATTAGTCTCAAACCCTCATTCTTACAACTTGGCCCTTCATGACTCAGGTTCTACCACCTAGACACTAGCATTATAATATGGACAATAGTACCACATGGTGTTATTATCTTGATTTTGGTGCTATTTTCCTTTCCCTTTTTTTCATAAATGGATATATTTTCAAATATTAGACCACCTAGGGTTGGCAAATACCTCTTTTAACACCCACAAAACCACCATACTAGTATATATACATGAATTTTGGCCCTCTAACCACTAGATGGAAATTAGATGCAAATTAAACATATAAAATTAGAATAAGTTGTTCACAATTAAGGTTATCAATCCTTATTCTTCCCTACTTCTATATAAAACCATCTACAACATTCTTAAGCTTAGATTACCTAGATTTATAGTCTCAAGCACATTCAAAGAGATAAATTCAATAATCATACTAGCTTCACATGCATTTTTACCATCACTTAGGTGGGGAGAACTACCTCAAGATTTATCCCTCTTTGGATTATTGGTATGTATGAAAATCTCATCACAATAGGGTGTTGATTATGTCTATCCTACCCCATTAACAAACACACTTTACTACTTGTATAAACTAGATGCCTTAGCAACATTGAGGATTAGGGTTTTCAAAAATTACTTAAAATAAGTCATATATAGATATTTATAATTCTTTCATGTAGGAACATGCTTGATAGTCCTAGACATAGGTACATCTAGAAGCTTGGAATAATTATACATAAAATACACTATCACCAAAATAGGGACACTAGCACCACACGACACTAATATATAATTAGGTTTCTACTACCCAGAAGGGATTTTGACACCTAGATCCTTTTTTCCACACTCATAATAGTCTCTACCTTAGTTCTTAGCCTCTAAATCATTCATCTAAATCATTTTCTAATTAAGATCTTATTTACATTATTTATTTCTATTTTTAGAAAGGTCAAATTAAGTCAATTATGTTATAGATAAACAGTCATATTTATTCCATATTTATACCCTAATTTATTATACTCAAATCTTTAACAATATAGAAATTACATTCATTTAATTACTAAAAGGTTAAAACATTTGGTGGACCTAACTTAATTTGAATATTATTCAAACACTAACCTTAACTACTCTTAAAGTTTATATCCTTTTATTTTCTATGCTCAATCATTGGTTCTAAAATCTTGGATTTGTTTTAATATTTGATTATTGTAATATTTCATAGTGTAAATTTTCTTCAAGGTTCAAAATATACAACAATTTGTTTTCCTAGTCCCCAACCTATACAGGTAGAATTCAACAAATGATTTAATAAAATCTATAAGAGACAATTACAAGAATTTTTTTTCAAAACATTCAAATATCCAAGAAAACCTTATCAATATTATCCATGAATAAATTCAAAAATAAAATAATGGTCAATATTATACTCCCCTAGATAAAGACATTATTATGGATACTTTGGGGCCAACTTAGATTGTAAAACTACCTATTTTAACATGACAAACTTCAGTGGAATCTACATCTCCTCTGGATATTTCTTCCTCTCTATATGTACAATACCATATACATGAGATTCATCCTATGGAGGCTAAGGTGTTACATCTTGATCAGAGAGTTACTAGGCCATACACAATAAAAAAATCACATAGATACAACTCCATTTCCATCCATATTTATGTAACCTAAGCTTACATTATATGATGGTAAGGGTGACCTAGAGAAGCCTATCTAAGCTTTGCATGTAGCATGTTTGGAATACATGTCCAATATTTAGCTCCTCACTAAGTTATTTCAATTTAGTCTAGAGGACTATGATTTATAGTTATTTTATGATCTATTGAATTAGTATATCATTGCATTCAATCCATTGGTAGATATGTTTTAGCATACTTCTCAATAAACATTAGTGATAAGATCTCATATGCTCAAGTAGCACAACTGAAGCAAAAATCCAATGAGCCTATTAGAGAATATGTCTTATGATATATGACTATATTATAAAAGTTGGCTATCCTCATGGTAGATACATAAATCTAGGACATATTTAAATAGATCCTACTACCAAATTTACATGAAGTTATCTTGGTCAATAAGTTTACAACCTCCACATAATTATGCCACATAGTGAAAGAAAGGGAATTCAAGCTTATATTTATGGGTAAACTAAAATATATAAGTGGATAAAAATAAACTAATAGGAGTTATAGTAATCCCCCATACAAGGTAAGGTCCATTTAAAATAAGAGTGATCTAAAGGCCACAGTTAATGCAACTTTAGAGCCATCTCCTCATTTATTTTATTAGCTCTCCCATGGAGAGTTTCCACCAACCTTCTAGAATCACGAGCATGTGTTTTACAATAGCTATTAGAATGAAATTTCATATATCTCCCTCCCATAAAAGAGGTTGATATAACATGGATTCTTCCAAAAAGATATGATTCCAGTGCATTCTATGAATACCAGAGAGCACCAAATCATACAATAAATCAATGAATCATATTGAAACATAAGATAGAAGATTTGATATAGGCCAACATAATTGATGTGGGCACACCCACAGGGGCACCCAAATTTAAAAAAATTAAATCTAAGTCATTGAAAATATTCTTAGATCTATTTATAAAAAACACATAAAATGAGGTATGGGGAACTTTAGGTGTTCACTATACATATCAGTTGCATCCACCACCAACATCATATCACATTACTACAATGGATGCACACCCCTTACATAATATCATTGAAATGTATCATAATATAGTACTAGATATACCACTCATCACTTTCTCAAATTGGGAGATTGTAGATGATGATTTATATCTATACGCACTCTTTCTACAAACCTATATAGATCATCATCATATTTAGAGTGTTATGGTCGAAAATAAGTAAAGTATTAACATGTGCACTATCACACTTATACAAAATTTGGATTATTTATAGTAAGGTATATCTCTTGTAGACACCATTATTCATAGCTAAAATGGCCATGCTAAGATCTCTATTGGGGAGATTGTGCTTCCACTATAGGTTGTCCAGTATATGTGGCTACTAGATTCTTAGTAGTACCTAATGCAAGCACATTTGACATGTTATTAGGTAAGCCATAAAAAAAAAAACTATGATCCATCCCATATATCATATACATATTCCTTAAATATATACATTTCAATTAGTTGTTGACTGTGATCATAGGAATTTGACAATAGAGAGGAGGTTAGATCAAGTGTTAGTTTAAGTAAATAAAACTCAAAATGAGCACACTAATATGCTAACATCTCTAATCCTATATCATAGGGTGAGCTTAATTAACCAAACCAATTTAAAATCACAAATAAAATTAAAATAATTACAAATCCCTTACCTTCCTTGAAATCTCTAAATGATTCATTATGTGGCTTACTCAGTTTGTACTCAAAGAGTCTTTGATAATGGAGTTTGTGTGGATCTCTCTATCCTTAGCATCATTGTGGCTTATGTTGGCTTGATGTGGATTATGATTTATTGGGTCAATATTTTATAATTATAACACTATTGATATAAATAATTATACAAAACCTAAATTATAACTCTATAATTTCCAAGCTCTCCTTTCAATAGGTAATGGCTTGTACTTATAGGCTTAGGAACTAACCCCAAACCAAGGTGAGTTAAGGTGTATTTTAAACATGGAATGGGTTAAAACCTAACCTAAGTGATTAAAATAACCTTATTATAGTTCAAATGTGTCAATAACTCATGATTTTTAATGAATAGGCATGGGTCTCCAAAAAGAGATATTTTCTAAAGGCTTGGTAACTCATAAATGTCATGATGAAAGGCTAGGATATTTCATATTTTTCAATTTAATTTTTTAGTAATTAATTAATTACATATGAATAATTCAAGTAGGATATTAATTTGGTTTAGATTTTTAATTAATTCTGATCATCCATTTATCTCTTTTAATATTTTATATTTGTTCATGTGCCCTACTTAATAGGTCTATAGGCCAAATTGACTATTGTGATGTCGCAAGGTGCTTAGAGATGAATCCATGAGAGGTTATTGTTCATATGATAATATACCAAAATTAGGGATGTATCAAAATAATTATAAACTTTGATGAATGATGTGTAATAAAATTTGGGATGTTTGGTGATTCTTAGGCTTAATTTATAATGGTCGATAGGTATCAATTTAAAGTTCGATTAGAAGCTAGTTATGTCCAATTTTAAGTGTCTATAGTTTTTCCAAATTTGGGAATATTTTTAAAGATATAATATTAGTAATTTATTATAAAATAATGAGACAGACCAAAAAATGATTGAATAAAAATCTCTAAATAATGTTTAGGAAGCCTATAATTATGCCCCCTCGAGGGAAGGGCTAACACATATGATTGATGGATGGTCCCTAGAAAAAAAAACAAGAATAAGAATGAAACTAAATCATGGTGAGATTAATATAATAAATAAAATGATTACATTTATTGATTACAAAGTACTAATTTTCCAAAAATAAGCTATAATTAGTAATAATGGTTGAGACATTGATTTACCCAAAGGCATTTGTAATTAATGACACAAGCATATGCCCCAGTTAGGGTGGATGAGTCAAAATAATTATTTTCCCACAAGTGGTTATAATCATTGAGATGACTTAGATGTAAAAAATTATATTTGATTGTACCCTAGTAGGGAAAATTGGCAAGCATAACTCAAGGATAGAACTTAGTGCACAGATTAAAAGATGAGTGGGTAAAAATGTAGACATGATGGTCTAATGACTAAAGAATCCATAAACAACCAAGAATATGAGGATGTGAAAAGTGATGAAAGAGATGAATAGAAGAGTAATAATTTATCAATGGAAATGATTTTTTTGTACCTACCAATGCAAAGATGATCTTCCTTATTAGTAATGATACAACTAGAATGGTCAATGTGTTGATTTGATCAAATAGGGTGGGAAGATTTCCCAAGGGTACCAATGAGGAAATTTTATAACTCCATTACTTGTAAGACTTCTTAATCTAATTTTTTATATAGGACATGATGGTAGGCATCATGATATAAGACACCATGATAACTTATCCAAAACATGCATAAGGACTGACTCCTGATCTAATAAACAATTAAAAATAAATCACCAATGATAAAACCTATGATGACTATGTTGATGTAGTAATACGGATAAATTCAATAATAATGCATAAGGAATGACCCAATAAACACATATAGATTGATTTGAGGAACAATACTAAAAATAAAAAAATAGGAAATCATAACAAATAAACAACTGAATAAATGCACAGATAAAACCTAAAATAAAAAGTAATATAAGGAATCCTAATAATGTATTTACCCTATTAGGATGGATTGAAGATGATTGTCTAGGATTAGATAGGATAAATTTTTTTGTATTTTGAATTTTTTGAATGTTTTTGGAAATTTTTGGGGTATCTTAACTTATTAGAGACTAACAAAATACCACTCACAAAATAGTGAGACTGTTGGCTTAGGTTACTCACAAAATAGCAAGAGAATATAGAAATGAGGGACTAATATGACCTCAATATGAATCTATCATGGCCTACATAGTCCCAATAGGACTTCAGGTCATAGTAGTTCTACCAACACAAAAGGCATTAAGATCTACCTAGGTCACAACAAGTTCTAAAATTGAGGAAAATGGCTAGGGAAATTAAAAATAGTAATGATAAGGTGATACAACAATGCATGGTAGAGTCTTTGTTCTTAATTTTCCCATAGGTGGTTATAATTAGGAAATAATGACATAGGTCTATGATACTAATTCCCCATAGGTGGTTATAACTAATAACATAAGGTGGACTACTAATTTTACCATAGGTAGTTATAATCAATAGCACCAGTCAAATGTAAATGAAAGATAACTTTATAAATACATTGTCACACTACTTTCATAGACTATCATTTGAATACAAATTTCTTAAATTATTGAAACTCGATTGGAATCCCCTTATAGAAGGTGCAAGAAGAACCAAAGGAACCAAGATAAAAAAAGGGTTGGGTAGAGTAGCTAAAAACATGATTTGGTCTAATAAGGATGGAATGGTCAAATGTCATATGTCATGGCATAAATAATACATAAATGTGGTAATTATATAAAATTGTAATAGGTTTTCCCCCAAGTGATATGATAAGGAAAATGGTAGTGTATGAAACAATGGCAAGAGAAATGGTAAGGTAAATTTGTTTGGCCATATTAATTTTTTTATCAAAATGTATGGGTATGGCATATGATTCTAGTTAGGTAAATGATTATGTTATTCCTACTAATGTGGAGATGAATGTCTTGATAAACATATGACACAACCAAATTAATCAATCATGTAAATTTCTAGTCCACACCTTTTCTAAATAACTACTCCATCAAGAACCTATTGTAGCTTTGGATGCCAAGAATGTTATTATGATCTCCATTGGTCATTATTTTTGTTTCCTTCAAATGTCAAGACAAGTTATATTTTTAGGATATTGAAAGGAAAGTGTGGCCAAGGATGGTAAATACAAATAAATAATCGATGATGGGTCTAATTTAGAAATGTATAGGTGGATGATAATGGAATTTATAATGATTGGAAAAAAAAGAAGATTGGGATTTTTAAGCACACATAATGTTGTTGATTCTAGGTTTGACATAACTTTGGATATGGTGGGGCCAAATAATTTTGAATATGCTCTCAATAAGACCACCATTGTTTTTGTTGTTTGTGCATGAGAGTAGCTAAAATCTGATTATGTTGTAGATTGGAAGTTATATTGATTTGATCTTTGATAATGTATCCATAAAGTAGTAAAATATTATTGTACTCAACTATTGATGCCTCAAAGAGGTTTTCACTAATTAATTTATCTTAATTATCCCATAACACCTATGATAAGGTTTCATGAAGGAATGCTAACTTTTAACTTTGATTATCTTCTAGTGCCTCCAAAAAGGTTTCACCACCTTTGAAAAAGTTTCACTAGGAGAATGTTCTTCTTCTAAATGAATGTGATCTTACTCCCCTGATATTATACAACTGATATGTTTTCATGGGTGTAGTTCAATAAGGTATGAATCTACTGGTCATAATCGACACTTGTAGGAGTTGGAAGGCCAATATAATGGATAGGTTAGTTGGTGTTAATGGCATGTGGAATGATAATGGAATGAGAAGAGGTAACACAATCTTCATATAAGATACTAGGAGAAATTGTGTCAAAATTGAAGTACTCATCCTCAAATACTATAGAAGGGTCACAAATGTATTCAAACTAATCTGTAAGGCATGCATAGCCAATGTTTTAATAACCACAAACATATTCTAATTTTGAATCTGATACTCAAAATCTAATGTTCAGACTAACATTGATTCTAATTATGATGATAAATTTGATGGTAGTTGAAAAATAGAACCTAGCTTCAATGTTGATTCTTCATTTGGTGTGGATGTTGTTATAATGATGTCTAGTTGAATTTTGGTTTTGGATAAGTAACAACCTATGATGGCATAATGGGCTCCACATAGAATGGCTTTTCAAAGTGAGCCTCCTCAATAATGGGAAAAAGGTCAAGAGACAACTATATAAATATTGGCTTGGCAAAGGGAGGCTCTTAAAAAATAAGCATATGGTCGAGGTAATGATTTTCCCAAAGGAATTTATAATCATTAAGAAGTGACTCAATAAATATTGGCTTGTTAGAGTGAGACTCCTTGGCAATAGGTATAGTATTAAGAGGTGACTCATTATAGGTTGACTCATCACAAATGGTTGGTTCAAAAGAAACATCATGAATTGGTTTGTTCTCTTGGCTGTAGTTTACAATCAATTGTAAAATACTAATTTTGATTAAATCTTAGTTTATGAATGATTGGTTTAGTTGGAGAGGTATCGTTTGTCTCAGTTAGGGATGGATAATCAGTAGGGGTTTTCTAAAGTGGGGAATGGATGGAAATGGATGAATAATGTCTAGAAGTTGGATAATGATAGGCTTAACAAAGGTTGGCTTATGGCCTAGGATAATATCTCTTACTCATCAAGTTGTGATTGGATAACTTTATTGGGATAATAAGTTAAAGTACATAGAATGCCCTATAATAGTGATGGTAGGGTGTCATAGAGTTTGGTTTCTATCATGAGCCAAATGATGAGGCCCTAGTAGATGAATGGTAGGGCATTGTAAATCTTGGTTTCTCACATAAGCCAAAGGATGAGGTCTTGGAATAGAAATGGTAGGGAATTACAAAGCTTAGTTTATTAAACAATCTAAAAGATGAGGTCTTGGTATATAATTGGTAGTCCTTAGACATTGTGGAACTTGGTGGATCATGCAGCCTGAAGGAGGGTTAATGGTATAGGTGGAGGAATGGTTATCATGATCAGTAAGATGGAGAATATCATACATCAACCAACCAAAAGAAGGTGTCACCAAATACTACACTTGAGGATCTTGGCTTTGTTCCCTAAATTGAGGATTATAAGGATGATAATAATTTGTCTCACAAATGACTTATTCACCATAGGGGTCTCAAACAAATTCAATTTGTGTAGTTATTTTATCATAACTTGAATTATACTTGTTTCCACCATAAGTGTAATGATACATATCCATATTAGTAATGAGCATTTTGTAAAATCCCTAGAGTTATAAAAACTCTAAAAAATAATATCTAAAGGATAAATGGTTTAATATTGGTCTAGCTTGGTCTAGGGGAGATTTATCTCAAAAATGGTTTATACTAAAAGTTGGTATAAACCCACCTAACATCAAATTTCCAATGTTAAATGTCTCAGACAAAAAGGTCAAGCATATGAATGAAAACTAGAATGCCAAACTCTAGGTTCAAAGTATTTCAAATAAGTCTAATATAAATAAATAAAAGTTGCTAGTTAGTTTGGCCAAATGTAGCATTAAAATCTAGGCTCAAAACAAGCATGTGCTAGGAATTTTGTCAAAACAAGAACAAAATCTATACTTAAAAACAAGGAGAGATTTAATCTAACAAATCTAAAACACTTCAACATAGACTAGGTATTTGAATTTAGACATGAACTTGGTTAATTAGCATAAGTCATGAAAAAAAAGGCATTAGTAATATAGGATATATTTCCCAAATGTAGGCATAAACAATAGCTTTCAAAGTGGGTAAATAATTAACCTAAGTTACACAACCCAAAATAGAAATATTGGTGTCTAGGCCCAAATTACACAAGTCATGAATAGAAATAAATCAATATTTGGATTTGAACTTGTCAAGGTCAATTAAATACTCAACTTAAGAAAACAAGATTTTTTTATCAAACAATAATCTAGAAAAAGGTGAACAACATAATGACACTAGGTTTATATCCAAAAGACACACATGGTTTGGTTTCAAATTTTTAAACTTTGGGCACAAGGAAAAATAAGTCTATGAAATGATTCAAGCATTGAAATGATGTTATCATGCTCTAAAGATGCAACTGATTATCTATTTCAAGATTCTAAGGCACAAAAACTTGAAATGATTTGGGTAGAAAATATTACCCTTTCTAATAAAATGACACACACACAAAGATTTGTCAAAAGACTAAGGCAAAGGCATGGTGTCAAATCAAAACCATAACGCCTCATAAAACATGGATTGATGTGAGTAAAAAATTCATTTTAACATGGTGAAATAAAATAGATAGCTTAGACTCAAAAAACCATGCAATAAAGGATTAAATAACACAAACACCTAAGTGTAAGCATCCTAGATACCAAAACTGACAAGGTTGCATAGTATTATAAAACTCCATTTATATACATGATCTTGAGAGTATTTTAATTGTTAATACAAAAATAAAAGTTCATGAATAATTAGGGGTTTTACACCCCCATTTTCTCAATATATTATACAATGACATGGAACTTCAGGCTAGTTGCCCTGCATAAATAGTATTTCTACGATAAGTGGGGTTATTCTAAAACTTAAATTTTTAACCATATAGATGGTTTCAAGTGTGGTTAAAACTAGATATGCATCACATTAATTGAGTTAATATTCAATAAATTACTATGAAAGGGTCTATTATTTGTATAGTGATTCCATCCATATACTTCTTAGTGGAATCCCCTAGTTATCCAAACTTGACTTAGGTCTTCATTATGATTATAGAGGCTAGCCACTTAGCCCCATATAAATCATAGCATACGTGTCTTGGTTTATATAACCCACTATGGAGTGGGTTTGGTATGATGTTTAGATATGAAAAGCCAAGTCAATGCACCCTTAAAAACTCATGAGGAGGTAATGAACTCCCACTCACAAGCCAAGTTGTATTAAAATAAATGACTAACAGAAAGACTTTAGGTTCACATTTAGATTACTAAAACCATATGGATTTGAGGAGATATTTAATGACATTATTTTCACACATTTAGATAAGGAAACAAGGTAAATAAATAGTTATTTTGGTCACCCTAATTCCCTAAAGGGGATGGGGGGAGAGCATACATGCATCAATCAGTTTTTATAAACAAACAACTTCAAACAAACTAGGCATAAAATTAACATTCTCAAAAGCATGTAACTAAGTGATTAAAGTTCATTATAATGCACCAAATAAGATGTTTATGAATTTTGGTCCCTTGAAATTTGTTGTTGAAATATTTAAACAAAATGAAAATGATTTAAATAAAAATATTTTTAAAACACCAATTTAAAATGTGAAAATTACAAGTTAGAAGTGTTTTAGATGTGTCTTTGTGGTCTTTGGGTCTTGAAAAAAGTGTTAGAAGGGTTTTAGATATTTTTTGAAAAATTTATGCAAATTGAATATAAACTGATAGCATATTCTAAAAATTTAGAAAAAAATATGTGGTTTAAAAAAGCATAAAAAATGGAGTCATGATGACCCCAAATGAAACTCTAAAAGATGGCATATCAACTTGCTATTCTACATAGAGACTGACATCAATTCTATGTGATGCACATAGATACCAATTTTGGTTCTAGGTGATGAACATAGAGACTAATATTGGTTATATAGGACCAAGGCCAGTTAGTATAGGACACATGCTAGTTACAGAAAATTGATGTCAATCTATATATAAATCTATGTAACACTAAAAAATAGAATATTAAAAATCATAGTAACAAATCACATTTAAGATGATCAAGCATTCATTTAAAAAACTAAGAGCTGAACTTTATTCTCCTTACTATGTGGGATTCTTTAGGTCCTACCAAGTGTTCCATTTGTGATCATAAGAATTTGACAATAAAGAGGAGGTTTGACCAAGTGTTAGTTTAAGAAAATAAAACTCAAACCGAACACACTAACATGCTAACATCTCTAAGCCTAGAACATATCATTTATGTTTCAATTGTCCTTATTGAGTTCTTATAGATTTTTACATAACTTAGATCCACTACACCAATCTATATTTTATATTATCTACCCACTAGGGGCATATACATAGATATGTGGGTTCTTCATTTGACACATTCACCCATTTGGGGAAACTTACACATATTTTTGATTACAAGGTTATATCTTTCTAAACTCTACATCATATATTTAGCATTGTTATATCTTGATATTGATCATGTTACACCTACTCATTTTTTTTTTGATTATTACTACTTTAGACTCAACCTATGTACATCTTATCTCTTACATAGATTTGTATTACATATTCATGCATACTTTCATTTTTAGCTTTCCTATTTATACTTGATTATGTTTATATTCTTATTATATTCAAGGGAATTCCATTTCTCTATGGTTCTATACCACTTATTTTCATTATATGTATGCTTTGGACATCTTCCCATGTCTTTGTGTGTGATTTATTGATTGTATATGAAAACATTTGAACATGTCCTATTATGTATTGTTTTCTCAGATTTAGTGACATGTTCCCATGTCTCTTATACTGTATCCCCATAGCATACTTTATGTGCATCATGTGTGTTATTCTATGATTTATTGTATGTGTCATGGACATGGCACTTGTCTCTTAATTATCACACATTCTAGTTTTATATTCCATGAGGTGTCTCATGTATCTCCCCTTCCTTCTTGGGTGTTTTGATGGACATCATGTGCCATCCTCCTAGGTATCTACTCAGTTATTACTCAAATTTATATTATTCAATTACATTTTTATATCTACCTTGATAACCTTGTGAATGTTAGACCTCACATAAATTACACATTACAAACTTATACTCATATTATCTTACATTTTGATGTTATGTATGCACATTATATTATATTATTATGAATATATCATATATTCTAGCTAATACACATTTTATAGAGATTTTATTTTGAGGATAGTTCTTACAAAGGTTCAAAAACTCACCTTAAAAGAGGAGGCATTCATAGAGGTTTGTCACAGAGATTAGGCTATCAAAATGCACTTAGAATATAATTTTCAGCACACATGCATATATTACAAAAATCAAACTTAGGGAAACATAGTGGGAAATAGTGACACAAAGATTAGTTATAGATGAACATGAATTATAACAATCAAACATTATTACCAAAATTGAGACACTAGAACCACATGACACTACTATCCAAGATATGTCACTATAGAACATTCTAGACTCGCTAGAAAAGTATAGTAGTTATAGTCCAATTTTGTATAGGTTTAGTTATAGATTACTAGTTTTGGCTTAGTTTATCTTAGATTCATACTAATTTACTCTTATTATGGTCATCATACATGCAATGACCATTCCCATTTATAGTTTGGATACTCAAATACATATTATTATAATTTAGTCCATAATCCATATTCTCATATATTAGATTTGGGGGCATGTCCACAACACATTATTTATATTTTATCACTTACACACTAGTTGATCAGATGAAATGATAAAATCCATATCATTCTCTACATTTTACACATCATACACCATTTTCTAGGTTACACACTAGATTCATGCCTTACCCCATCTATAGTGGTTGGCATTCTTGAGTGGCCCAAAGTCACCTAATATACCTAAGTTTACATAGAGCTAACATGTCTAATTAGATACCTCTAGTTAGACATTTTCAATTAAATCATGTAATTTCAATTTTAGATGCATCTAATACACATGGGTAGGTAATGATGGAGTCATAATCTTCTAGATATCTTGATCCACATATATGAGAGGGTTAGACACATGACCAGTAAAATACAATTTTATCACAGGGTATGATCCACCAAACAAGGGTGGGAAATGATGGAGTCAAAACTAGATTGATTTCTTGAGACACCCATACATGTGGATTAAGTAAGCCATTATCTCAGTCTAAGCTATTCACCAATTAATCACTATACACATGCACACACATAGGTTGTCACTAGGTTCATGCATTATTTCACATATCGAATGAGGTGTATTCATTCATTTCTTCTCTCTTATCATTTTACTTAGTTTTATCTCTTTATTTAGTTTTACTTATATACTCAATTTTATCTTTACTTTTGATATCTCTTAAGTAAGAACTCATATATGCACATTTCACTTGTAGGACACACAATAAATCATGATTTACATATACATACATACATACATACATATATATTTATGTATATATATACATACATATATATATATATGTGTGTGTGTGTGTATATATATATATATATACATATATATATGTATATATATATATATGTATATATATACATATACATACATACATATATATGTGTATGTATATAGATATATATACATACATATATATATGTATGTATATATATATATATATATGTATGTATGTGTGTACATATATATGTATGTATGTATGTATGTATATATATATATATATATATATATATATATACATATATATACATATATATATATATATTCATAAGATTCACCTCTTAGGTAATTCTAAGAATGCTTATTTTTCCTTTATCCTAGTCATTTCATTTTTTTGTATTTATAGAATAAAGGGGGGGAAATGTAATCACCTAAAAATGATAATTGAGTGTTAAGAGTGCTACTTGAGACTACCCATCCCTAGCTTAGCCCTAGACCTATATTAGGGCTTATTTTCACACTTATCAAGCCTTTGTGCAGGCCACATGCATCCCTAGATATACCCAAACTAGTCTCAAACCTTCATTCTTACATCTTGGCCTTTTGTACCTCAGGTTTTACCACTTACACACTAGCTCCATAATAGAGATAGTAGTGCCACACAGTGTTTGTGTCCTAATTTTTGTGCTATTTTCCTTTCCCTCCTTTTTCCATAAACAAATATATTTTTAAATCTTAGATCACTTAGGGTCAACCTAGACCTATTTTAACACCTACACAAGCACCATATATATATATGAATTTTATCCATCTAACCACTAGATATAAATTAGATGTAAATTACACATACAAAATTAGAACAAGTTATGCATAATTAAGTTTATCAATCCCAATTTTTCCCTAATTTTATATACAACCATCCACAAATTTCCTAAGTTCATATTACTCATATTTCCAATCTCAAATACATTCAAGGCACTTAATTCAACAATCATAATAACTTCACTTGCACTGTACCATTACTTAGGTGGGGATGATTACATCAAGATTGGTCCCTCTTCAGAGTATTGGTATGTAGGTAAATCTCATCATAGGAAAGTGTTGAGGATGTCCAACCTAACCCACTAATAAACACACTTTACTATTTATATCAACTAGATGCAATAAAGACATTGAAGACTAGTGTTTGAACATAAAATCAATCAAAATAAGTCATATACAAAGATTCAAAAATCATGTATATAAGAATAGGCCTGATAGACCCAAACACAGGTGTACCCAAAATCTTAGAACAATTCTACATAGAGGACACTACTACCAAAATAGGGACACTAGTGCCACCTAGTGCTAATTTCCAATTAGGTTTCTACTATTTGGAAGGGGTTTTGACACTTGGATCCTACTTGTGACTCTCATACCAGCCTTTGCCTCATTTTTTATCCTCCAGATCATCTATCTCAATCATGTAATATCTACATTCTTATTTACATTATCTATTTCTATTTTAAGAAAGGTCAAATTAAGTCAATTATGTTACATGTTAGTGGCCATATTTATTGCATATTTATACCCTTATTTACCATACTCAACTCTTTAAAAACATATTCTTTACATTCATCTAAGTCTTAAAAGGTTAAAAAACCTTGTTAAGCATGCAATAGTCAACTCACAAATTCATGGTCCCATCCTTTATTTTCATAAAGATAACAAGTGCACCTTAAGGCAACACACTTGGTCTAATACTACCATTTTCTAGTAGCTCTTGTAGTTGAAATTTTATCTCCTACAAATTTGATACATTCATATGATAAGGTGATTTTAATGTATGGGCTATCCTTACTGTTACATCCATAGAAAAGTCAAACTCTCTCTTAGGAGGTAAATCAGATAGTCTTTTTGGAAACACATCAGAAAATTCTTTCAAAAATTTGTAATATTAGAATGTTGTTTCTATTATAGATATTATTTCATGAGTTTTTAAAACATATAATTTATAGCCTTTATGCATTACTTTACTTAGTTTTAAGGCTAATAATAACTTACATACTTTAGGTTTCAACAAATATTTAATTACTACCAATTTTCCTATGTTATCACAACATTTAATCATTTTATTACAACAATATAGATTAGATTTATTCTAATGTACCAATCCATTCCAAGAATTATGTCAAAATAACCAAGAGGAGATAAAAATAAGTTAATTTTATCCTTAGAATTTATTATGTCTAAGTTGATTTGTTTAAGACACTTAGACATTGACACCCTTTTACCTAAGCCGAACTCAACATCCCAACCATCTTTCAATGTCACAGGATTCAATTTACAATTATTCACTAACTTTGTATTAATAAAACTATTTTTTACTCCTGAATCAAATAAAATAGAAATAGAAATGTCATTTAGTTTACCTCTAAATTTATAGGGGTTTCTTGAAAATCTGATTTTCTATTATCCATAGCTACATAAACATGTGGTTAGCTAATTGACCTATTTTATCTTATGATAATCCTTTCAATAGTGATTATCTACACATTATTACCATACTATAGTCCTTTGAGGTGACAAAATAATTATATTTGCCCCAGTGGCAAGTACATTTTGACTACCTTGGGTCTGATTTCTATTAAAATTTGTAGACTTAGAAGAATTTTGATTCTTAAAGTTTTTACTCTACCCTTGAAATTTATTAAAACCACTTTTACTCATGGTAACTACACCTACGATTTTGATAAACTTTATTGAAATTATTAGGCAAAGGGGACAAATTTTTGTTCTTAGACTATTATCTATTCTATTTAAAATCTTGCATCACCTTTTGAAAAAAAAATCTTTCTATTTTTCCTTATGATCAAATTCAATTGTAGTAGCTAGAATCTTAGTATTAGTCATGTTAACATAATGCATCAATATCTCCTTCAACACTAGTTTGAACTTGGTAACTTTAGTCTCTTTGTCATACATGCAATTAACATAGAATGAAGAAGGAATTGAAATTAAATTGAAAACTTTGGCCTTTGAGATTTCAGATTTAATCATCTTATGGGACAAATATCACCAAAAATAGGGCAATGTTCTTAATTAAACCCATTATGATTGATCCTTGTCAATTTTGTAAAATACTAGGAATAAATTATTTTATATAGAAGGATATACAAGGAAAAAACATGTTATTTCTAGTGAATAGATAGTATTTTAGGCACTATTTATTGAATCTATCATCCACACCACTTTTTATCTGACTTTGAGTGGTTATTTTATATTAGCATAGGTTAGAATAGTTAGATTAGTTTACTCTATGTTTTGTTTTCATAGTATGTGGGTATGCATTCATGTTTTATTAGAATACTTTTCTTGGAAGGTAGAAAAAGAGAAAATAAAAACATTTTTATCTACATTTATCTAAGAAGGAATCAATCATTTCCAATATTTCACTATGATCATGTTGGAACCAAATCCATAAGTTTTTTGTAGTGAAAATATGTAGTTACGTTGAATTTTTTAAATAATTTGGATCATTGTGAAAATGTTGAAAAACTCAATAAAAGAGGTATGTTTTAAGATGAATATTAACTTCATGTTTTATTTTTTATATTTTAATCATAGTGATAAGTGTTAATTTATACTTTCCACATAAATTAGATAAAAAAATTTACATTGAGAAGAGTCATAATTTCATTATTCCATAATAAACTCTATCCTGAGAAACTTGAGAAAGGAAAATAAAGATCACTTGAAATTAAATTATTATGATTATCCATATACCTAGATTTATTTTTTCTTAACATTTTTTAAATAAATATAAAAATTAAAATAAAAATTAAGGAGACTATGCAATATTTAAAATAATAAATTAAAAATTCTCCAAAAAGGGTGATTTAAATAGTTCCATTAGTGTTATGAACACCCAGTCTAAAATGGTACAAATCCTCGAGTGTAGAAAAATTCAATGCTATTGAGGCTATGGATGTTTGGATGGTATTAGACTAATACCTAATCTTCCCCCACCCCTTAAGGCCATGTTTCAACCAAATCCCCTTTAGGAAGTTTTGATCAAATGATTTATCTTCCACTATATCAATAGTGTTATAGGTAGGATAAATGAATCATATTCACACATATTTGACTCTTTAAATATGTAAATACCTAATATTTTATATCTTGGAGATAAAATTTATGTTCAAATCTTTGTTGAAAATATAAAATCATTTTACGTGACCAATTATTTTCCATTCAAAAAAATACAAAAAGTATTGAGTTATAAACACCAATTGGTATTTTACCTATAAAGTCACCAATTTTCATGATAAAAACACATATATTTATTTAAATAATAATGGACCCCATTTTTATTGAATGTGAGATAAAAAAAAATTATTTTGTTGGATTCATATTTTATCTCATTTTTAGGGTTAAAATTTTGAACCAAGATAAAATACAAGAGAGGATAGATTTAAAATTTTCACTTAAATGAATTTTATGAGTATTTTAATAATGCATTAAAAGCTTAATTCACATTAGAAACCATTTTGGGTATTTTTTATATAAAATTTATATAAAATAATCTCATATGTACCCTTGTAAAATAGTTAAATTAATTGGCATCCACATACAAATATCTAAATTCAAGGTTCACACTTTATTTTATGTCCCTAGATGTCCTTATATTAAGTGGACTTCAGCACATTTCAATCAAGATTCATACATTAACATTTCCATGGATTCCTATTTCAATTAAAATATTTATTTTTTATCTTTTAAATACCCTATGACTAAGTAACTCCATGATTCTATTCTAATTTCCACATTTTTATTTTTCACTTGTATGAAATTATTCAAGTGGTATATGCATATTACTAACTCTTTCAAGGAATGATCATGTTATTTTAATGTATTGTCTATGAAATTTAGTAAACATATATAAATATAAAATATGGATACAATGTTAAAAATATCCATGGACTTTGAATGGATTCATTTGAAACCCAAAAATGTATTCTATGACACCCATGACCTTGATATAATGAAAAACTACCACGTGCATCACTTTGAGTGGTCAAAATAAAGCTAAAATGGGAAGGAAATTTTGTATCCTAGTGAAAACACATATCATAATATATCATCATGTGGACATAATGCATGTAAAGATGAAAATGATTCAAAACTTAGTATATATAAAATAAGATTGAAGATTCAATGCATCTGTAAAGTCTACGAGAGATGACTCAAACACTAAAGATGAACCTTAAAAGATTTTTATGAACATTACCTTGATACAATGGGGTTTGATGCACATGGATGGTTATATTTATAATATGTGACTATAGTTGTGAATTCATAGATATATAAAACTATAGTGAAACAATTTTCAAGTAATAATAAATAAGCATGTTTAACATTACCTACCATTAGTTCATGATGATAAAGTTATTGAGGGATGAATTAGATGTGACCCATAAGAAATTTTTGAATTTTAATTTAGAAATAAATTTGGACTTGGTGATTAATATAAATAAATTTAATTCGTGAGTGAACCCATTCTTAATAATCCTCATTAAATATTCAAGAGTGAGATAAATGTTGAGAATGTTTATTTGAATTCTAAAGTAAAAAAATAAGGTGCAGTTTTTTCAAATGGAGGCCACTTAGATTCATTAACATTCACTAAATTTTCACATATGTTATGGAATGGATCAAGTTATTACATCTTATTCTTTAAGCCCCCATAAAAAAATTAGGTACAAACTTCTTTCCATACATTGTTCATCCAAATAAATATGATGTAGTGTTATGTGAAATTGATCAAGATAAAAATATTTTTGATGGTGAAGACATTAATAATGAAATTTATTAGTAAAAATAATTTTTTTATTTCACTCATGAATTTATGCCTCTGTCAAGCAGTGACCAATCTTAAGGTATTTCCTTGCAAATACCTTTTAATTAATATTTTTACAATTGCATTACGAAATATGATGTATTTTAATCTCCAAATATGATAGATATAGTAGCTTATGTTATTGAGGTAGAATTTAATAGTTACCAAAAACTTACGACTCCAAATTTCACCTATAGTCAATATATTTCCACTAAGTTGATGAAATACAATGCTTTAATGGAGGTTTTGAATAATTGAGATATGGACACACAAAATTTGACAAATAGAGGCAAGGTGGATAATTATAATAAAAATAATTTTAATTTTTGTATCATATTTGGGATGTTTTTTATTAATATACCATATGGTTTTGTTAATATTGACCATGTAAATAAACTATGGGTGTCCTTGCAATTATTATCAATAAAACTAATAAAATAGACATTCAGTGAAATCATCACTTTCAAATTGTAACATCAATTTCATGGAGTTAAGGAGAACCATTATTTGTAAATGATGTATTAATCATTATATGATTTCTATTTTATATTTAAATTAAATCATGAGAATCCCCTATGTGGACTAATTCCTCTAAGTTTCTAATACATGTGTTATAAATCAAGCTATATGTGTACATGTATCAATAATGTATGCAAGATACATGTGATTACTTATATCCTCTAATGTACTTGTAAATCAATGAAAACACAATGGATAATATTTAAAATAATATGATATAATATATCAATAATATTAAAGGCTATCATTACTATTATTTATACATCATTTTAAGGATTTAAGGTATTATGGTACTACCTTATAAGCTCCTATATTAAGTACCTAATAACTTACTTAACAAGAGATGGCTTAAAAAAATATTTAGAGATGGAGTAATTTTATTATAAAAATAGAGATAATTTCCCCATACACCATCCTACCCTGTATATTTATATAATAATACATGCCCTTCAAAACAATAACGTGTAGTACATAGGTTGACATTTGGTAAATTTGAAAAGGATGTAGCTAGGAATTAGGATCCCTCTGAAAGGGTGGATAAACATTTGGAGGGTTTATAATGGAAAATTAATTTGAATTATCCACACTAGGGTCACTTAGATTATTATTTTTATATAAACCCATATAATTATTAATAATTTATCTATAAGTGTGAGGTAACATGTCTATATAAGGCACAACCACACATATAGAGTGGAAGACCTAGTTTAGGTAATACATTAGTTAAGGAAAAATAAGAGCCTTAGGATACTAACCCATGATTGATAAATAAATTAATAAATGGATTTACTCAATCCAAACCATCAATTACCACCATAGTGGCCATAATTCCTTTGGTAACAAGGTTACTATTTACCCCTATGATTCTGGTATCTATTAGTCCTTCATTTGTGATCCCTATTTTGATGGTTTGAATATGTCAATACCTCCAAGTTTCTCAAGTATTTCATTTACATAAAGTATTTAAAGTATGTATAATGATCTTATTGAATTGTCACAAGAAACATCTATGTTTTTACATAGTACAAATGTTTGGGATGTTCATTTTGTTTTGTGTCAAATGTTTTAGGTTCCCAAGGTTACTAGTATGGAATTCATTATTGAGCATCAAGGGAGAGTGAGTTTTATAGGATTAACTATAGGCCCATCACTCAAATTTTTATAAAATGTTACAAGATGTGATATATTTAAGGCCAAATTGCTACTACATGTTTTATTTTCCACTCCTCCACCTTTTGTCACTATAAAAAGTGTTGTAGGATCAATTTCTTAGACATTTCTAATAGCCAATATGGGTGATCAAGTTAATAGTATGTGTCATATGTTATATTTTCCACCATTTATTTTTTTATTAACACAATAAATTATGATATAAAATTTTACTTAATCCTTTTTTTAATATTTCTTTCTTTATTTCTCATGATTTTACTTTATTCACAAGTGTAGTTTAAAATAGTACAGGGTGGTTGTTTCCATTCCATATTTATTAGAGTATATTGTGGTCACTCCATGATCTATTATTTCAATCCCTAGTGTGGTTACCCCAAAAAATTAATATTTATCTACATATAATATAAATTTCACTATGTTTCTTCAAGTTTGGGAAGGATAGGCTCAAGTGGATTGGATACTAAATTTATAGCTAGTTAAAGCTCAACAAGCTAGTATGAATATACATGAATAATCAGATTTCATAATGAAATTTTAAAAGTCCATTGAGAATTTTAATAGAATTAATATCATAATAATATAAAAATATGGTTCTCCCACACTCATAGAGAGAAAATAGGACTTGTTTTCACTCATCAATAAGAGGAAGAGGACTAGTAAATAAATTGTGAAGTCCACTAGGTATTCTAGTAGTAAAGAAGAGTATGAGGAAGATCAAGAGCCTATTGTTAAGTATGTGAATATAATGATTTAATAATTTTTTCATGGAATGAATAAGTAATTTAAATTATTTGAGACTCATACATATTTAAATTTTTAATAGATATTATAAAGGATGTTGAGGTTTCCTTGGATTTTCTTTTCTGTTCATTGGTAGAAGTGTAAGAATGTAAGTTAATGGGTAACCAATGACAATAAAAAAATTCAATGTTATTTTATGTAAATTTTAGATAAGGATATGTAATTTTTTTCACTACCATGATTTTAAACAAGTTTTTTCCTTAACTTCCACATCATACATATGTTTGATGTTAAATTCTATGAAAAAATTAGTACACAAACTAGGATATCACTTAAGGAATTGTCAAATCTTCTTCTAGCTACAACCAAATAATTGACCATGTTATTCGGAAATATTATTTATTTTTAAAAAAATAAAAGGATGTCAGTTATATAAAGGGGGTGTAAATTTTGTGTTTGATAATGATTTTGTTGAGATGCTAAGTAATTTTGTTGTTTCATTTAGATGAGAAGTGACCACATTAATTAGAAAGATTAGTCAACAACTCTTGGATTTTTTGATAGATGTAGTCAAGATATTAGATAAATTAGTGATTTTAGGGAGCATCTTGTGGATAATATATTCAATGATGCAAAAATGATCACCCAAATTGAGATTCAATTGAGGAAGCCAATTATTGATATATCATGAGTGGATGAGGACTATGTTCAGATAATCTTTTAATAGGAAGTAAATAGTGGATTGAGAGTTCACTTTGGTTATTTTAGTATTATATAACATAGATTTCCAAGAAAGTGATAAGTTTTATGGAATTAGTATTAGAAGGTATATGTTATTTATCTCAAGTGATTTGATACTTTAGTATTAATAGTGATTCCATTCAATTTTATTAGTTTATTTTTCAAGTAATAATTTTAGACATAATTACTTTGAATATGTTTATATGTCCCATACTTTATGTTATAAATAATTTACATTAAACCTTTTTAATGAAAATAAAAAATGTAGAATTTAGAAAACAATGAATTTACAAGCTTAAATTTATCATTGTGGATGTGATGTGAGTTTGTGTTTTCCCTTTATTAATCATATAAATACCTTGTGTTTTATTAGATTCAAGTTTTCCATGATTATATCTATATGATTTTATGAGTTAAGTAGATTGATTTATTCTAACCATTTAATTTGAAAATTATGACTATTATTAAGTATTTTTAGTCTAACTAACTTTGTTATATTCTGCAATATATTATCTTGTCAATTTGTCCTTGTGAGATTTAATCATAGTGTTATTAAACCTTTAGACTTTGGTGATATATTTATTGGAATTTGAGTGAATACTAAGTTTAATAGATATTGTTTTATTTCATGATAGATCTTATCAATTTTTTTTGGTGATAAAATTTATATTAGTTTGTACCTTTTCATCACTTTTGTTGTTTATTTACAAGATTCAAATCATTATATAGTAGATAAACATCATTGTGAATATACGTATCTTTTGTTTCTTAGTGGTTGTTATTTAAAAAAATGGTTGAAAAATGTTTTATCCCCCTCAATTAAAATGTTTTAAGTCACATGATACAAATTCTATTACACTTAAGGATTTATTTTGAGAAACACAACATATAACTCATGTCTAAGATCATATTTGAGTGAACCTAAAATGAGAGGATGTAGTCATATCATATTTTTTAGCCTATGTAAGAAAATTTGAATCAAATAGGTTTTAATTAGATGTATCTTAAAATAATGCAACATTTGGGTTCAATTATTTAGAACCTATTTTATTAGTTTGTGGAGCTCAAAAGCTTGTATGTCAGAATGCATCATAAAAGAGAGATTATAATCATGATGTGAAACTAAAGGATTGTAATTTATAAATAATGTGCCATCCATGATTTGAGTCCACATAATTTATTATATATGTAAGTGTTACCAACAATCTATACGATATTTTATTCTTGGAGTATCTAGAGCACATTTATGCATGCTTAGCTACATATTTTGTGAGTTTTAGTAGAAACCTTAAAATGATACATGAGTGATATGAAGATATAATTAAAAAATTAAATGGCCTAGATGAATTATGGATATTATAACTTCATCGCTTGATGTTATATTATGGAACACAACACAAATCACTAAAACCATGTCAAGAAAAATAAACCTAGAAACTTCCACACAGAGACCATGCACATAAGAAAATAAAATAATGGAAATAGACTCACTAATATAGTAAAATTTTATTTCACTAAACTTAATATATAATGTACATGTGTAACTAAAAATGGTTGAAATAAAACAAGATTCCTAAGAGACTACATATCTACTAACATAAGATAATCTCTTCTAAAATCCATTTTCAAAAAAGGACACAAAGGATTTTTATATAAGAAAATAAATAGGTGAGAGGAAGATTATTATTGGTAGAGTGAAAAGTGGAATCATTCCCCAAGATACACCTAACCCTTCTCACACATGTGAGGGTAACTATCACATTAAATGTGCATGAACAAATTTTGTGCATGTATTAAATAACACCTTGGTAACACATTTATCTATGGTGGGTTTAAAAACAAGTGTGTAATTCCACACATAACTACCTACCCTAAATATCATCTTAGGTAATATAGTTAAACATAATAGTTCTTAAACTCATAAGTATGGGTCCCATCAACTAGGCATAATGAGGTACCCATGTATAATGAAAGAGAAAAATAATGAATCAAGTTATTTTAGATGACTATTGAATCTGATGAATCCTTAAATATAATGAATAAGTAATCCTTGAAAGTGATGTTGCATATGTATTGAATAGTGCTAGGTGGTATAAATCCCTAACTCAATTATGGGTCCTGATTATTTTGTCTTTAATTCAAAAAAATGAACAAAGTAATAATGCTCTCTATTTTATCAATAGAATGTGCATGAATGATATAATTTCTAAATAGAACATCATTACTGATAGAACCCATTTTTTTATACCATAGATGGGGGTAGTATAAGGACTAAAGTATATGGAATATTTATAGAAAATTAATTTGGTTGTTTTGGGGTTTCAAGGGTCATTTTAATCTTTGCATTTGATTGGCATCAATAAATTTACATACCATTCCATATACTATTCTTTACATTGTCTACTGGTCTTGTACATCATATAATAAAAATAGCTTAACTATTGAAGGAATTCCTTGTATTGAAATCCACTACATCCCACTTTTATATCTACCTAACTCATCCTACCTATCCTACCCTTATATATAATACATGTATTTGACTATTTAAGCAAATACTCATTTAAAGCTACTAAAGGCCCAAAGGCTCATAGGTGAGCTTAGGCACTACAATATTAAACCTGAAAGGTATCCATGCCAATCCTAAGTTTTAATGGTGGTTGTTTCGCTATGTCTGGAACCAATTCTATAGAGATTTGTTATCTCAAAGTCACATCCCTTACATATTGTTTTAAAATTGGATTTATAGAACTTAGAATCATCTTCATGCCATGGTAGAAGGTGCAGATTGGGTGTTAAGCTAGAGCCTTAGTTGATCATTCTATCAGCTCTATCACCTTTTTCCCTTTGTGCTTTAGTCACCACATATAGCCACTTATGAAAATGCCCTAAAATATCTGGGTGCCAAGTAACTAGCTACCAACTGGCAAAAGATCTATGAATAGTCCTATAATGGATAAATCAAGAAGTATGTTAGGGTTGGCTCAAAAATTATTCTAAATTTTTAAAACACCAAAAGGGTTGGATAAATTGCATATTTGTAAATTAAAATATTTTTGAAACCCTAAGAAGGTTTGGAACAAAAAATCTCTATAATGAAAAAACCACCAGTCTCTACATCCACTAGGAACAATTACTAGCTACATAGTATACTAGAATAACCAAGGAAACATTATTAGCATACAATACACACACATGCACATACATGAAGGCATGCACACATGTGCACATGCATGTCCACATATGTGTGTGCACACACGTACATGCACGCACACACACATGCAAACGTACGCGCGCACGTGCACGTGCGCGCACACGCACGCACACACACACACACACACACACACACACACACACACACACACACACACACACACACACACACACACACACACACACACACACACACACACACACCATAATTTTGGTAAGGGATTTAAAAAATATTATCTCAATTTCTCCACAAGTGTTAATGTGGTTGGTGTATATAAGATCACCAAAACATTCCTTGAGTTGTTAAAATTAGTAATTTTATATTCAAGGGGAGAAAAATTAACCTCTTAATGGACCCACACACACACACACACACACACACACACACACCATAATTTTGGTAAGGGATTTAAAAAATATTATCTCAATTTCTCCACAAGTGTTAATGTGGTTGGTGTATATAAGATCACCAAAACATTCCTTGAGTTGTTAAAATTAGTAATTTTATATTCAAGGGGAGAAAAATTAACCTCTTAATGGACCCATGTCCAATTCATAGCTAAATATAAAAGCTAAAAAATCATCATGAGTTAATTTTAGAATGTCAAATATGGTTCTAGAACCATTGTAGATGAGATAAAATGGATATGTTCCTTCCCTTTAGATCACTACTACCCCTATGAGTTATCTATATATACATGAAACATGATCTAAATGAATTTAAAAATGAGTTCATGATGTCAAATTTAGGTGAAATAAAATTGAGAACAAAATTTCTTTGGCATTTTAAATGTAATGGGAATGTTTGATATGTACTAAAAACACTCACAAAATGAAAATGGGTATAAATATATTAAAAAAAACTCCTCTATATATAGTTATACAACTAGTACAAGAATACAATGAAGGAAGAAAATATATCTAAAAAAATAAGATATGGTACATGAGAATAATTGTTCATAGAATAAAATTTCTTCCAAGAAAATAACCTTGAAATTATAAAAAATATTTAAAAATAAAATAATACCAAGTGAAAATTTTGAAAACCCTAAAAGGGTTTGCTCGAGTAAACATTTTACAATGAAAATGATTTTAGAAATCATAAAATGGTTGGAATAAATATGTTTTGGCATGAAAAATAAAAACATAGTGTGATTTTAAAAACCCTAGGTTGGCTCGAGTACAAATTTGGTAGTGGAAATTATTATGAAAATCATAGAAGAGTTGGTATATAAATGTTCTGGCATGAAAAAATATCAAATGAATTTTTTTTGAAACCCCAAAAGGGTTGGCATAAAAAAATTATAGAAGAGATGGAGAAGTTGTGTGGGAATGCTGAGCTTTCTAGAGACTGAAAAAAACCATAACATCTATTTATGAATAATGGCTCTAAAACTATCACATCCCAATTTCTGTCTAAACTGAATAACCTATTTATTCATAGATTCTTATGATTGTTAGTTGATTGATTACTATTTAATAATGCTTTATGTCATATTTTATTTATGGGATAGTATGTGTTACTTAGATTACATTATTAAATTGCTATGAGTTAGCTATACTTGTATATCATTTACTTTATGATCATGTTGTTAGATTATACAACAATAGTTTATGGATATATGATTATATTATGGGATAACTTCCTTCTTTGTCATGACTTAGATGTAGGATAGATTCATCCCTTAGAGTGTGATGGAGGGAGAACATCATTAAAGAGGGTGGAATATAATGAAATGTTATGGGTGTAGACACCTAAAATTGGCCATTGATAACCTCCAACTAGGCTTTTGACCAATTTCTACCCAAAATGTACAATTTGGCCTAAAAACACTAAAACATGCTAAATGATGTGAAACTGACATATTCAAGTGCTGATTTTGGCTAGGGTATCCCTAAATAGGGCAATGCAATTTATGGTCCAACTAACTTTGATTAGTCCATTTCAAGTCAAAATGTTAATTTTGCACCTACATGATCTGGACTGCTCTTTCCTATCAAATATTTTGCACAAGATGCATGTCTTTGTTATTTTTTGTTTGTAACATTATAAATGGGAATATGCATCCAACACATCTAATGTGGACTTCCAATTCAAATCTAGTCAAATTTAGGACCAATACCAAGGTATTTTGATCAATTTGGGTAATTTGTGAATAATGTGCTTAATCATGCTTAAGATCTAATTAACCCAAATCAAGGCCTTAATAATTCCATGAAAACTTGTCAAATAATTATTTTTGGAAATGAATATTGAATATCTACATCATCAAGTGAACTCATTTCTTAGGAAGACATCCCGAGGCCATAAATGCCACAAATATCAAGATTCATGCCCTCCATGCCTCATCAATGCCTTCCATGATGCCCTCCATGCCTCTTAATTGCCCCTTTTTCTAGTGCAATGATAAGGATAATTACAAGCTAAATTCTAAAAATTGATTTATTCCTCAACCACACATCTCAATCTTGAGATGGATGGTTGAGGTTGATTCTAATCAAATCCAAAAATTTATAAATAGGAGGCCTTACAACATCATTTCTAAGCTTAATTAGTGCAAAGTTATAATATTTTATTGGTTACAAAAACTTCATGTAACTAGTGTTACCATGCCAAATTGATTCCAATCCAAACCAAGCCATAAGCTAAAGGTGCTAAGGAGAGATGGAGTTTATCAAGCTTCCATTGCTAAATAATTAATGAGCACAAACCAAGCAAGCCACTACTACAAATGCATTTGGAGCATCCAAGGAAGGTGAAGGGACTCTTGTATTTGATTCCTTGATTTTTAGTTGTGCTTGTCATTTGTTTTTGTTAACTAAGCTCTCCCTAGTGTCTAGACCTAGAGATCTTATGTTATTAGTGTGTTTGTTCCATTTTGTTTTCATTTTAGAACTAACACCAAACTAACCATCCTCTCTTGAGTCAAATTCCTATATCACATAATGGCATGCTTGATGCAAAATTGGCATTTTGACTTGAAATAGACTAATCAAAGTTAGCTAGCCCATAAATTGCATTACCCCATTTAGGGATACCCTTGCTAAAATCAGCACTTGAATATGTTAGTTTAACATCATTTAACATGTTTTAGTGTTTTTAGGCTAAATTGTGCATTTTGGGTAGAAATTGGTCAAAATCCTAGTGGGAGGTTATCGATGGCCAATTTCAGGTGTTTACAGTTTGCCCCTATTTGGGAAGATGTTTCAAGCTATAAGCACAGTAACATCTTCTCAAAGAATGAAAAGGTCTTATATGCCTACAACTACAATGATGATAAACTAATTGTATGATGGGTTGAGGTTTGGTTGGGATTGGTACTAGATGAGGAATGACTTCCAGTTGGATAATGGTAGGGCCTTGTGGAACATGATTGCTTACATGAGTCAAAGGATAAAGTCTTGAGATGGTAATGATAGGGTGTTGTGGGGCTTGATTTCTTGCACAAGCCAAAGGACTAGATCTTAAAATGATGAAGGGGCATTGTGGAGGTTGGTTTCTCATACAAGCCAAAGGATGAGGTCCTAATATAAAAATGGTTTGGCATTTTGGAACCTGATTGCTCACACAAACTAAAGGATGAGGTCTAGGAATGGTAATGGTATTCCTTAGATATTTTAGAGCTTGATAGCTCATATAATCTAAAGAAGGGTTAGGGGTATTCGATGATAAGATAACAAAAGGACATCATGAAACTTGATTATTGGCATAAGTAAAAGAATCTAAGTCTTCCTCATAAACCATATCATCCTAGTCATGAGTTAGATCATAAGCTAGTTCTTGACTATGTTCCATGTACCAATTTTTGAAAAGAGGGTGTGGATTCATATCCCAAAAAATATTATCTATAGATTGGTCTTCAAAGTCATCTTCACAAGCCTCTTCATACCAATCAAGGTCTTGATTTGGATTGTAAGTTACTTCATGACTTTGTTCCCATGAATGATTAATATGTGGTGGATAAAAATCTATCTCACAAACCATATTAGCATCATTGGGGTCTTGAAAAAAGCCATAAAAGTCATTTCATGTAGCCATTCTATCATAAGGTATATTGTACAAGCTTGCCACACTAGATAATGATAAACTTCTAAATCTAATGAATATTAGTCATCATAAGTGGTACTATGCTTGAGTGCTAAGGTGTATTGTCTATAAGGATCATTTTAGTTATGCCTTTTTGTAACTATTATTATTTATATGCATACCATTCTTATACATTATCTTTTCCATATCCATGTTCCATTTTCAACCTATCAAATTAGTGTGTTCTAAAAACCTAGCCCATTTGACCTTGGTTTTTGTCATTCATTATGCAGTTTCAACATCAAGGTATCTAATCAGTTCATCAGTTTGCTCAAGAACTTCAAATAGAGATCGTATCTTGGGATAGTGTGACAAAAGTTTTAGTAATTGCATCCCTTATTTGATAGTCTTTTCTTACCACCAATCTTGTTACTAATTATAACCATATTTGGTCAAATTAGTGCCATTGATATATGTTTTTATGTCCTAGTTATAACTACCTATGGGCAAACTAGGGGCAATACTAAGCCTTGACGTACCAACTTGCCACTTCTTATGCCACATTGTTCCTTTATACTAAATATGCCTATTTTTTTTGAATTGGTTGCCACACTAGTTGAGTTTCTCTATTGTAATGATGGAACTATAATGACTTGAGGTCCTACTCTTGGACTATGTAGGTAGTGCTCAATACATGTTGAGGTCAGCTCAGTCACCCTTTTCCCCATGATTTTGCCATTTTATGAGTAACCTAAGTTTAAAAAATCTCACTATTTTGTGAGAAACCTAAGCCACACTCTCACCATTTTTTAAGTAACCTAAGTTTGAATGTTCTTGCCATTTTGTGAGTAACCTAAGCCATGCTCTCACCATTTTAAAAGCAACTTAAGCCATGTTCTAACCATTTTATGATCTTGAACCATTTATTTTGTCATCATTATTGATCAAGTTGTGAAATTCCAAAACACTTCCAAAAACATTTCAAAAATCATTAGAAAAGAACAAAAACATTGACCACTTCTTTGCCTTAAGGATTCTAGGAACCCTTACTAAGTTACAAGTAGATCACTTGTCATTTAGTTTCCCCATCCTTCTTGGCCTTTTTCTCTCATGAACTTACCATTTTTCAAGACCATTTATATTCTTCTATCACATCTATTCTATTTTTTTCCTCAGTTATCACATTCTTCCCATTTCTTGGGAGAAATACATTTGGCCTAAAGTTTTGTAATGGATGTTACATCCATAGAACTATGTAGATAGCATCCACTTACCTAGTGCATATGGAGACAACTCAACCACCCCCTTCCTTTTCTTCTATTCCCCCATTTTGTTCATTTGTTAAGTTATCATCTATTTTGTAGGGGCAATGTTCATAGGATTGTTATTGCATTGTTTGTTTGTTTATTTCTACTTATTTTGTTTGTTTGTCTGCATGGTTTTTTGCTTTTAACACTATTTTATTGATTTAATTTATGTGTGTTCATTGGTTCATTCCTTACCCATACTTAAAATTTAATCCATCCCTATTCATATGTTTACATTATCATCATGGTTTTTATCATTGGTTCATTACTTTATATTGATTATTGGATTACGAGAATCAGTCCTCATGCATATTTTGGCCAAAAATTTATGGTGTTCTATCATGAAGCTTGCCATCACATGATATAACAAACCTCAACTTCAAGAAGTTTATTCAGTAATGGCAGCATCTCTTCAGCACTAACATCCTGATTTCATCCCAATCATATCCCAAACAAAGTAATTAACCATGAAAGAATTTCAACCTTTAATAGTTTAGATGAGCATCTCCATACTAGTAGGTTGTTCCATTTCATCATTACCTTCTATGTTTAGTTATCATCATCCTTGACCAAGTTTATCATGTTTTCCATAATCGGGGTATCATGTTTTCCCTAATTGGGGTCCAATGATTATAACTACCTATGGGTAAATCATTGCACACTGTCCTACCTACATTTCTTAATGATTATAACCACCTTTGGGAAAATAATTATGTTGTCACCACTTTACTTTTTTGCCTATATAGGGCCATGTTGTTATCTTATTTGTCTATCCTAACTAGGGTAGCTCCATCTTCTCAATGATTATAACCACCTTTGGGAGAATCATTTTGTTATCATACCACATTACCACTATTGAGGTACAATGCTTATAACCACCTTTGGGCAAACCATTGCACACCATCCCACTTGAATTCTTAATGAATTTGACTAATTTTTCAATATAATTATTTTTTCACCCCATCATATTTCCTTTATTCAGTCCCTTCATTTTGTTTCTTTCTTTTCAAGGGACCATTTACCAACTTACTTATGCTAATTATTCCCTCAAGGGGGCATTGTACAATTAGTTTATCATCATTGTAGTTATAGGTATACATGACCTTTTAATTCTTTGAGAAGGTGTTAATGTGCTTATAGCTTTTAACACCTTCCCAAATATGGAAAAACTATAGACATCTAAAACTGGCTATCAATAACCTTCAACTAGGCTTTTGACCAATTTCTACCCAAAATGCATTATTTGGCCTAAAAACACTAAAACATGATAAATGATGTAAAAATAACATATTCAATTATTTATTTTGTCTAGGGTATACCTAAATGGGGTAATGTAATTTATGGGTTAGCTAACTTTGATCAGTCCATTTTGAGTTAAAATGCAAATTTTGCACCTACATGTTCTAGACTGCTCTTTCCTATCAAATATTTTACACAAGATGCATGCCTCTGCTATTTGTTGTTATCAATATTATAAATGGGAATACACATCCAACACATCTAATGTGGAATTCCAATTCAAATCTAGTCAAATTTAAGACTAATAATAAGGCATTCTAATCAATTTGGGTAATTTATGCACAATGTGCTTAATCATGCTTAAGAGCTAATTAACCCAAATCAAGGCCTAATTAATAATTCCATAGAAACTTATTGATTAATTATTTTTGGAATTTAATATTGAATATTTGCATCATCAAGTGACCTCATTTCTTGGGAAGACATCCCTAGGCCATAAATGCCACATATATCAAGATTCATGCCCTCCATGCCTCATCAATGTCTTCCATGATGCCCTCCATTCCTCTTAATTTCCCCTTCTTCCAATTTCATGATGAGGATAATTAAAAAATTAATTCTAAAAATTGAATTAATCCTCAACCACACATCTCAATCTTGAGAAGGATGGTTGAGGTTGATTCTAATCAAATCCAAAAATCTATAAATAGGAGGCCTCACAACATCATTTCTAAGTTTAATTAGTGTAAATTTATAATGCAAGATTGGTTTCAAAAGCTTAATGAAACTAGTGTTACCATGCCAAATTGATTCCAAGCCAAGCCAAGCCATAAGCCAAAGGTGCCAAGGAGAGATGGATGTTGTCAAGCTTCCATTGCCCAAGAATTCATGAGCACAAATTGAGCAAGCCACTACTACAAAGGCATTTGGAACATCCAAGGAAGATGAAATAACTCTTATATTTGATTCATTGATTTTTATTTGTGCTTGTCATTTGTTTTTGTTAACTAGGCTCTCCCTAGTGTCTATGCTTAGAGATGTTATGTTATTAGTGTGTTTATTTCATTTTGGAGCTAACCATCCTCTTTTGAGTCAAATTCCTAGATCACAATGGGATGAAAGAGGAAAAGCTAGATACCTACATATACACCACATTAGAATAATATGTTTGTGATTATTTCATATTTTGTGATAATTGTAGTATGCCTTTTGAATTATTTACATTTAGATGAATGATAGTAAAATTTTATTATGATCTTGTTATATTTTGATGCTTACATTAAACTAAATGCATGATTTCATTTATGATGGTAGTACATAGGTAGTGTTGTTTTGTGTCTATGTTATTTGATGCTTATTATGGTGTTACTAAAATGTCTTAATAATTTGACTAGCTTAAAATTTATTCAATAAAAATCATTGTGTTTGATTAAAATTATAATGTGTTATTGTCTAATTCTTTCATTCTAATACATGTCACATTACCATTTTTAGTTATCATGTTTATATCCCTTATTAAGTTATGTCTATAAGTATTGTTGAAATCTTATTATTTAACCTTAACTAGGGAGGTTGAATGAATTAGAAATAGTCTTATGATTTGGTATACTTCAGGGTTATCGACATAATTTTAATTAATAGGGTAAGTAGAATTTTTAAAATCAATACATGGGTGAATACTAAGTCAAAGAACATGCAGATCTTTAAATGATTAAAATAATGGCTGTTTAGTTATTTTCGAACACTCGAGATAATTAGGATTTTTTATTTAGATCTAACTCAAGTTAACATGGATTAATCAAACTAATTTATGGATAATAGGGTTTTTTCATGATGGAAACAATGGTAAACTATGAGTTTTGATGGTTACAGTTACATGCATTGAATGTATGAGAGAGGTTGATGGAAAAACAATGATGATAAGGAGATAGGGAGGATGGAAAGATAAGGAAGAAGAACAACAAGCTTAAAGAAGTGGTAGAAAGCAATTTTAGAACAAGAAATTACATAGTTAGAAGCTATATTGAGGTTGGTGATGTAATTCCATTTTTGGTTGCTTGAATATTAGAAATTTTGTGTATATTTGTCTTATTAAGGTTTTAGGTAATTTTATTGTTATGTATTTTTAATAGATATATATTTAGCCTAGAGGATGGCTCGTCCATCCATATAAATATATATCCCCAAAATATTTAAAATTTTGATGGTTAGGACTATGTTTAGTTATTATGGTGGGATAGACTTAAACCTAGTGTGTTCAATATAGGCTCAAGCCATGAAAATTTGAGTATTATAGTTGGGTTTTATTGTAGATATAACAAACTATGTATATTGTTCGAAACCTTAAGCCCATAGAAAATGGGTTGTGCATACTCAACACCCTAAGCTTATATAAATCTATCTAGGAATATATTTTATAAACCCTTAGCTTATATATATAATAAACTATGTATATGTTTTTGATTTCCCTGAGATAAAATATATAGGTTTGTGTAAGTTGTTTTATAGATGGAATGGATGTTAAAATCATGTCATCCTAGGGAAATTTTTTGTGTGTAGCTATATTCCATATAAAATTATTTTTTTATAATTACATGTAATTATTTTAATATAATAAATCATTATACCCATTTAGGGAACATGTTATATATTCATGTCATTGATATTTTAAATGAAATGGATATATGTATTTTGTTGATACTTATACATACACATACACATGCATATAAATCATTATATATAATTTTTATAAAGTCTATGTGATTTGGGTAATTGGTTCAAGCCCTTTATGTTTGGAAACCTATAAGGTGTTATATAATCCTTTAGTGTATTCAATACATTTCATAATATTAGTTGATTGATTCAAACCTTAAACTGAGCATGAAATATTTATTTTAAGATGAAATTATAAGGTTGATTGTGCATAAAATATTTGAAGGAAATTATTATGTTTGGTTGTGAATTGGAATTGTTTGTTATATATTTATCTTAAATCTGAGTTGAATTTTGACTCAAATTCAATCTATGTTTGTGAGAATATGTTGAAATACAATCTTAACATTAGTATAATAGGACTGAGTAAGCAATATGATCTTGATAATTAATTTATTAACTTGTTTGTCAAACATCATGAAATGGTATACATATCTTAAATAAACCAAGAGTATAAGGGTAAATAAATTTTGTTTGAATAGTTTTGTTGTTGATGGACTATATCTTGCAAGTTAGAATAAATTAAAAGAGAACGTTGATTTTTAGGGTTAGAAATCTTTATATATGATTTTGTTATGCAATTTATAGAATAGGTTCTCAAAAAAATTGTATTGATTTAATTCAAACTATATTAAGCTCATGAGGAAAAATATTAGTTTAAATGTATAACTATTGTATACATTATAATCCAAGGTTATGTATGGTATTTAAATACTTAGAGAATAATAGATACACAATTATTTTATGACAATACAACATTTATAAATAAATGTATGTAGATACATGTATATAGTATATATATGTATAAATGATATGTGTACATATACACATATATAGTATATATTTGTATGTATGAGATATATGCTTATAAATATGGTGTATTTTTATGATTTTTAATTAATTTATAAAATATTTGATATAATATACCATGATTATATGCATACATCTCATCAAATGTATAACTAGTTAATAGGAAAGTTGAATTATTGTTTAATGTGAGTTAAGACATTAAATATAAGGTATTGACCCTAGAAATTATTTATGACTAAATTGTTGTTATTTGAGAAATATATGCATGGAATTAAACTGTGATAAATGTTTTTTTCCATACATGGTTATACATTTGAGTTAATTTTTGAGATTTAGTAACTTGTATATTAAGTATATAATATACCCAAATGGTATGTTCTATTAAGTATTGTACTTGTTTACATTTTTTATTTATGTAATCAATAATATTATTTGAGATTCATTACATTTTTTTGATGGATTAAATGTATATAATTTGATTATTTCCATAATTATCATGTTTTATGCCTTATGATAAGAAATAATCCAATTGAATATATTGGTTATGATTTAATTAACCAAATCTCGAATTTATGGAACTAAATAAGTAGTGAGATAGACTTTAATATTTTAATTAACATCATCAATGCAAGATGAAGGTAATCTGATCAAGTGGTGTGTATGAAATTGACTGGTCCTTGAGATAATTAACTATTTAAAAACTTTGGATAAGGTAATGTTTTAGTTAAACACTAGAATTTAATATATTTGATTTATATTTTTATGTGATATCATGTTAGAATGTATTTTATTTATGGTACACATCATGTATTAGTTATCTTACAGCACACGGGTACCAGCTTGTCTCTAGATTCTCACACTATCATTATTTACCCATCCATGAAGGGAGGTCCATTCCCTAGTTGGGAGATTATGTGGGGGATCAATGATCCATTATTGGTGTGGAAAATCACTAAAATGATACTTTCCCTCTGCACAACAATACTTCACTAGAGACTACACTTGAGATTACCATAGGATACTTGAGTTCATTGAGACTCATGCTCTGTGAAACCTTGTATACTACATTATATTTATTACTGTGACATTATTATTGATATATTTTTAATATTTATTCATATGTACATTTATTGTAGTGGATATAATATTGTATCAATTATGGCTAAAATTATGTATTTACCTTTTGGAATATATACAGTTAAATTGAGTAAATTAGCATTGTACTTGTTTTGCTTGATTATTATCATGGTGATTAGTAGTTGAATGGATTGTTACATTTCTATTTATGGTTCACATACTTAGTGAATTTAATATGGGTCACTAGTTAGATTTATCATGGTGAAATCTAAGGTTTGAATATGTGAAATTAATTTAAAAAATAAAATGTGTTATTCTAGTAAATTCCAATGGGGATGTTACATTATGGTTTTGAAGTTGTGACTCAAACTCTATGACTTAATGAGTCCACTAATTATTTATTATCCTTATATTAATATAAATGATATTGGTGTAAGGTAGAACATGTGATTAGGGTCTTTAAAATGTTAATAACAATAACCATCCATTTAATCCTAATCAGTTTTCCACTGAGCAAGAAATATAGTTGGATTAGATTCTCATAGCCATGAATGAAACTAAGAACCAAATTGTAGCCATGTAATATTAAATTCATGTCTATGAAGAGTAAGAAAATCAATATACACCTAAAGATCATCATATTAATCAAGAAATTCTTCAAGAGTAGAGGCAAGAGGAAGTGCCTCAGGATGTAAGAGCTCATTTAGCTACAAAATTAGTTAGGGATATAAAAAAGGTGAATCCACACAAGTTCAATGGAGATATTTTGGGATATGGAGTTGAAGCATGGCTAATAGAAATGGAGAAGTATTTAAAGATTTAAAACTACTCCAAAGTCACTAAAGTAGTTTTGGAAGCTTACTAGTTGGATGGTGAAGCAACTACATGGTGGGCCAATAAAAAGTTGGAAATGAATCTTAACTCTACCACCACCACTTGGGAGCAGTTTGTGATATTGTTTAGATCATTGTGGCTTCCATTATTTTATTTTGATCAAAATCTTATTGATTTTTATAATATTAAACAAAGAAACCTATTGATAAATGAATACTAGGAATAGTTCACCAAGCTTCTAAAGTATGTACCTTAGTATCAGGAAAAATAGAGATTTATAATCAAGAAGTTTATCAAGGGATTAAAACCCCAAATTGGTGGTGAGGTGGACATGCATGGGCCATTTACCATGGATCAAGTCTTCAAGAAGGAATTCAAGTAGGAATAGAAGCTAAAATCTCCTACTTAAGTAAGATATAAGTTCAACAAAATGTTTGGAATTAGTAAACTAACTTTTAAAAATAATAACTAAAAGTAGAGGAGTGGAGACTCCAAGAGTTAGTTCAAGAATCAGAATGCTAGATTCAATAGTGGTTTAGGTGAAATGAAACCTAGTAATGGTTTAAAGGGTGGTTTTAAGGGAAACCAACAATCTGATAGGAAAGGACCACCTAGAGGTCTCTTCATTTGTGGAGTTGACCATTTTACTCATAAATATACCTAGGATAATTTGAAGAACAAGGGTTCTACTCCACAACAAGGAACTTTTCAGTAGTAGATTCATGCAATAGTTGACAAGACAAGTTAAATTCCTAGCTTTACCCATAGAGGTCTCATGTATTTTTTATCATCCAATTTCCATTTTGATAGATATGGGGGCTACATAATGTTTTATTTCCCCTAGAATACTTAATAAGTTGTCTAGAAAAGCTAAAGTCATGGAAAATGCATGGTTAGTATATCTAAATGAGTCAAAGGTCAAAATTGATAAGTTTTTAGTCAAAGATAAGATCTGGTTATCTATATTCACAATAGTAGTGGATATTTATGTATGACTACTAGGGTCATATGATGTGATCCTAGGAGTCAACTAGCTTATGAAGTATAAAGCCAAGGTTGATTGCTATCTAAAAAAGGTTGAGTGTGAAGATGATTTTGGAAATCAAACACAAATTTAGGGTGAGAAAAGATAGGTGAAGCTTAGGTAGATTTATGAAATAAAACTCAAGAAGTCTTAGAAGAAAGGGTGTTATGAATTTATTGTTAAGAGAAATGATATGGAAGAATCTAAGGAACCATCCATTAAAGATTTTTCTTTTCTTAGGAATTTTCATGATGTGTTTCTAGAGGAATTGATAGGATTACCTCCCAAATTCAAGTTCATTTTATTGATTGATATCATACCTAGATCAAAACCATAGTTTAAGGCACCAGATAGGATGTTTACCACTAAATTGGTTGAGTTA
The DNA here is from genome assembly GCA_037957365.1 of Torreya grandis. NCBI lineage: Eukaryota > Viridiplantae > Streptophyta > Pinopsida > Cupressales > Taxaceae > Torreya > Torreya grandis. The sequence goes on from JARHVA010002750.1 coordinate 895,327, forward strand.
AAGGCTCAAATTCAAGATTTTCTATCAAAAAGTTTGAATTAACCATATGTGTCACCATGGGGTGCACTAATAGTCTTCATCAAGAAGAAGGATGGTACTCTTCACCTATGGATTGATTATAGAATGTTGAATAAGGAGATAATCAAGAACATATATCTTCTACGTTGTATTGATGATATTTTTTATTAGATGTAAGGAGAAACAATCTTTTCTAAGATTGATTTTAGAGTAGGGTATCATCATTTGAGGATAAGATATGAGGATATTCCAAAAATAGAATTTACAACTCGATATGGGCATTATGAGTTCACAATGCTACCATTTAGGTTTTAAAATGCTCTTCTAACATTTATGAATCTCATGAATAATGTGTTCATAGATTAGCTAGATCATCTTTTTTTTAATTTTTATAGATGACATTCTCATATATTCTAAGGATGAAGAAGGGCATCTTAAACATCTGAAACTAGTTTTGCAAAGTTTTTGGAAATAAAATTTGTATGGTAAGTTTTCTAAGTGTGCATATTTCCAAGATAAAGTGTAATATATAGGACATGTTATCTTTGCAAATGGCATTTCAGTAGATCTAGCAAAGATAAGAGACATTATGGATTGGCTAACACCAAATAATGTGCACGAGGTAATAATTTTTATGGGATTAGCAAGATATTATAACAAATTTAGTACCAATTTTTATAAGATAGATAATCTGATTACATCTCTATAGCATAAGAATCAAAGTTTCATATGAGTAAAAAAGTGGGAAGTATCCTTCTAGGAACTTAAAAGGAAGCTTACTTCAACACTAGTGATAAGATTTCCCAATCTTAATGGTCAATTATTAGTGATCATTGATGCATGTGGGGATGGACTTGGAGGAGTTCTTATGAAGGATGGTACAGTGATAGCCTATGAATCTAAGAAACTGAAGCTTTATGAGGTGAATTATGCCCCTCATGACCTAGAAATTGTAGTAGTTATAAATTATTTACAAGTTTGGAGGCATTATTTTTTGGGAAAACTATTTGAGCTCAAGACTGATAAATTAGGACTCAATTACATCTTCACCCAAGTAAATCTAAATGCTCATCAAAGATGATGGTTAGATTTCTTGTCTAATTATGACTTTGATATTAACTATATCAAAGGTAAGGAAAATAGATTATATTATGCCCTAAATTATAGGAAGTACATAGTAGTTGTGGATACTATTAGGAGTACTTTTAGGGATTAAGTGATTAAATTCTCTCTAGGAGATGAATTGTATAATCAAGTCAAAAAAGCATTGTTTGAGATTGATTAAAATCCTAAGTATATAAGATTCAAAATAGGGAATGATGGTCTTTTATGGTATAATGGTAGGATGTATGTACTAGATAAAGAGAATCTAAGGATCACAATTCTAAAGGAACTATGTAATGCCCCATATTTAGGACATACAGTAGTAACCAAGCACATAACTAAGCTTAGACTATATATACACAATATTTTCAAACTTTATCAATTACTAATGATTTTTATCTTGTAAAACCCCATCAAGTCTTAATCTCTATGAGTGCATGCCTTAAGGGGTGTATCAATAAAGGGGTGGGTAGATCATTAGTGCTTTACAATATTGTTGTCCCTTATTTCCACTTAATACCAATCTAACCATATCCTAAAACCATTATCGTAAGCTTGGAATCCTCTTTTGAATAGTCCTCAAATATTTTACCACCTTTTGTAACCCTTTTCCTAACCTAAAACCCATTTTGACAATTTACATAACTAGGTCAACTAGGTTGACATTGTACTCTTGTTGGTGAAAGTCATTTGGGGTCTAGGTCAGCTCTTGGTTGACCTAGCCTGTGACCTAGTGAGTTTTTGTCAATAGCAATACTAGGTTGACTGGGTCAACCCTATTAGCCAAAAATTTTATAAGGTTTTAGAGTTAGATATTCCTATATAAACACATTTATTTCATCATTATTAGAGAGACATTAGGATTTATTATTCATGTTCACTTATTTATAATTTGCTCTTCTACCATTCTACTTAAGGAGTCTTAGCTTATGGTTTTTGCTTGGACAATCTAGTCTTATGGATGAGTCTTAGATGCTTTGGACTTTCTTAGTGATCCTTACAAACTAAAACAACATATTACAAATCCCCTTCATCCAAGGGAGAGATTGAGTTTTGATAGGTTTGTCTTTTAGGTAAGTATCTCTAACATTGATCCTCTCTTTAGTAGATAGAAGTAGTATAAGTAATGGATTTTGAATAATATTACTCTTCTTTTCCATGTATTAGGATTTTACATGTACATAGATTAATTATGATTCTCTTATGTATTTTTAATTTTATTTGTTTAATAACCCCCATATTGTGCCATAAGTTTTGGTGAGTAGTAGATTATATTTCTTTACTTTACTTTCTATTAGTATAGTGAATATGAAAACATAGGAATTTATTAGGGTTATTACATATTTTGTCTTGATTGAAGGATTTATAAGAAGGACAATGGACATGGAAGAACACTTCTTCACAAGGCCATCATGCACAAGCTTGCTAAACATAATTTTTAGGTAAGAGATAGGTAAAAATTGATCTTTATTGCTTCAAAAGGTATTTATACAAATTTTGACAGGGTATCTCCTTGTCAAATGAGTATATATTTCTTATAGGGGAGCCAATGAAGATATATGAAAAAAGGGAAGAAGAAAAAGAGACTAGGCAAGAAAAACAAATTCAATAAATGAGATCCAACTACCCTCCATGAATTTTCACCCACATTTAGGTTAATTATAACTAATCCTTCTTCAAAAAATTAACCACCATTAGCTCTAATATTATTCAATCCCTCTCATTGGTTGAGAAACATAATAGAAAACAAGAACTTGTTGAGGATGAAGATTTCATGACCACTAAAAAGTAAAAGTTCCACAACATCTTTAATGCTCAAGCTACCTTTTCTAATCACCTAATCTTCATCTTTCACTTGTCTTACATATATAAGGACAAAATTCCCATAACTTTGAATCTAGACTGAGTCATGCTACCTCTAAATTCAGTGGTTATTTGCCAAAGATGATGGCCATGTCAAAAGATGAGAGCCTCTCCCTTAATTATAGACACCAGCTCTTACTTTGAAACTTGGGCCAAATATTTTCCTTTAGATGGAAAATGATTATAAGGACATTGGTTTTCCTATTTATATTTATGTTGATACAAGTATATATACTACACAACATCTTTTGATCTTTTTAAATGTCAATAAATACTTGCATGGGTTCATATTTTGATGTTTGTGGGCCCATCATCAATTCCTTCAGACAACTTGTTTTGGCCATTTTCTTTAAAAAATTTACTTAAACCCTTCTTGGAAATAATTTGTCTGAAGGAATTCCTATCTTTAAACTTTATGAAAATTCCCATTTCCAAAAGGGAGGTACCCTTTAGCTTTCTTGAAATTAACCCCCTTTTTTAACCTTTGGAATTTTAAAAAATCCCTTTGAAAGAATTGAAAAGGATCCCCTTTTCCCTAAAAAAATATATCTTTCAAAACTTTGAAAAGAACCATTTTCCATTTGGAAGTGCCCTTTGAAAAAAATCAAGATCTTTAGTTTATGGACCAAAAGTGGCGAATATTTATGGTGACTCATAGGGAAGCATGCTTGCTATGCTTGAGAACCCAAACCACTTGCCTTGCCTAGTCTATTGGGCATGGAGTCATTAGCCTCTATAATTGAGCTAGTCTGAAATTGGATACAAGGTTGACCCTTTATAGAACTTCCTTTTGAAGCAACAAGGACAAAAATTACAAAACATACACTATGCATAAGGCACTTAGGGAAGGGAGACATGCAAATAAAAAGATGTGCACAAGGAACTTAGGAGAAAATAAGGAAAACTATACAGAATGTAAAATATATACAATGGCTACAAAGTCTTCTAATCGAAAGGATTTAGATTAATCCCATTGACTGGGATGGGTAGTACCTCTCCTTCTACATGGGCCAACTAAAAATCATTATGTTGTTTGCATCCATAGATAAAATAAGGACCACTCCACAAGCTATCAAATTTGGTATGGTTACTTAGCTTAGCCTTATTTGAATCCCACTTGAGGACTAGGTCCCCTCCCTTGAAGTCCCTTGCTATGGATCTCTTGTCAAATGCATTATTGACCTAAAATTTATGTGATTATATTGATTTCATTATAATGTCTATAATTTCTTCAAGCTCCATGAGTTTTACCATTCTCACATTCATGGGCTCATCTTCTGTTAACTCCAACTGATGGGATATCTCTAATACAAGTAGATATAGATAAATGGGCAATTTTTCCTCCCTTACATATACTAAGGCATATGGATAATTGTTAATGGTAGCTTTAGGAGTCACCCTATCATCCCACAAGGTTGTCTTTAGTTTGGTGTGCCATGCCCTCTGATTCTCTTCCATAGTTCTCTTGATGGTTCTTAATAAATTCTTATTTGTGGACTCATCCATTACATTTACTTGAGAATAATAATTGGAAGATGTGTTGAGGTAGATTAACATCTTGAGAGCCCATTCACTTATTTTTAGACCAAGGAATGTTAATGCATTATCAGAGATGATAGTGGATGGAACACCAAACGTGGTCACAATCATGTCATAGAAGTCTAGGAATATACCTTCATTAGCTTCTTTCAACACAATGTATTCCACCCACCTAATTAAGTAGTCAATTATAGTAATCACCCATTTATGTCTTACACTTGATAGAGGGTTGATCATTCCTATGAAATCTAGCCTCCATTTCATGAAGGGTTACTCTACCTGAATTGGGTTGAGAGGAAAGGTTGCTAATATTTGTTTACCCATAAAGAAATCAAATTTTTGACACTTTCTTACCCATGAATATTCATATTTAAATAGGTTAGGCTAGTAATAACCAGCCCTCATTATCTTTACTATTATTTTTCTAGGTGCAAAATGAGTCCTGCAGGTCCATCATGGATTTGCTCCAAAAGCATGGTCACTTGGTCATTATCTATGCACCTTAGGAACACTCCATTTAGTTCCTTAATAAATAAAACCCCATAAAATAATACATAAGGTATGGATTAAAGTCTAAAATACCTTCCTTTTGCCTTGCCCATACCCTGAGGATACTCACCTATTATCAAGAAATGTGTCATAACCTAGAGCCAACTAGTGTGAGGTGGAGGTACATTTATTTGTGGGTTATCTTGTGTTACCAAGATGACCTATTTGTATTCATGAAGGTCATTGACCATATTCTCACACAAGCCTTTACCTCTTACTAACTTAGTGACCTTGATCTCTACATCATAATCTGTGACCTTGGTAATCCAACTAACTCTCTTTTCATTCAAGTATTTGTTAAGAAAGAAGTCTCTCACTCCTTTATGAGACACCATAAGATATATTTTACTATTGGAGAGCATTAGAATAAAAATTTTAAGGCTTTTTATTTCTTCAAAGACTTGCTTTTCTATAAAAGTATACCTCACCTCATACCCCTCAATCCCCTGACTAAAAAATGTTATTAGTTGCTCAAGTCCTTCACCATTATTTTTCATAAATGTAGCTAATATATTATCAATATCATGAAAATAATATAATATGAAATCCCTTGAGAAATCAATATTAATAAGTGTGGGTGCTTGGGCAATGCCTTTCTTGATAGCCTTAAATGTTGATTTACCTTCATTTGACCAAGTGAACACTTGGTTCTTCTTTAGCATAGCAGTCATGGGATTGACCAAGTTTTCAAAAATAGGTATAAAAATTCTCATAAAGTTTATTTTCCCAAGGAAACTTTGGAGTCCCTTCTTATGCTTGGGTAAGGATAAGGCTAAGATGGCACTTATTCTATTACGATCAATAGCTAATCCTTGTTTTGAGATAATATGTCCCAAGAGTTTACCCTCATAAACAAAAAATACACACTTTTTGGGATTCAAAGAGATCTCATACTCTCTACATCTCTCAAAGATCGATCTCAGGTGGTCCATGCATTTATTTTTATCCTTGGAGAAAACTTTTATGTCTTCCAAGTATACCAACATAATTTGATTTAGAAACCCTTAGAAACCCATCTCCATTACTCTTTGAAAAGTGGCCCCAAGATTTGATAAGCTAAAATACATCTTTTAGTATGCATACATGCCCTATTTGGTGGTGAAGGTAGTCTTGTACTGATATTCTTTCTTTACTAACACCTATTTGTATCTTGAGTATCCATCTAAAAGGGAAAAACATTATGAACATATAACTATTTAAACAGGCTACTCCATGGATGGTAGAGGGTAACGGTCCTTTAACGAGACCCTATTTAGATCTCTAAAGTCAAAACATAGCCTAATATCCCAACTCTTCTTCCTTACATGCACCAAATTGGTTAACCATGATGAGTGTTTGATGGGAAAGATAATCTTTGATTCAATCAACTTGGTTATCTCTTTCCTTATAAGATATTCTATTTAGGGGTTGAGGAGCCTTTGATTTTACCTCAAAGGCTTAACATTAGCCTCTATCTCTATGATATGATGGGATAAATTTGAATTGAAACCTTTTATGTCACTGTATTCCCAATCAAAGATGTTTGAATATTCCATATAGAGTTTAATGAAAGCATGCCTTTCTACCTCATTGCTTACCTTCCCAAGCTTAAGGAGCTTATCCTTAAAAATAAGGACTCTTTCATAGTTCTCCTCATTAGTTGACACCACTAACTTGTCTTTACTCATATGGTATCCCTCATGGAAAAGACTTTCAAGGGTGACCATCCCTTTATAAAGATTGTTAGATTTTAGTTAAATAATTTGATACTCATACTAGTGTTGAAATTTACCTTAGTTGGTAGAGGATAACTATATTTCCTATTGTAGGAAACAAGAAATATGTTTTTCCTTTTTAAAGGCATGCTTGTGGGCTTCATTATCTGGTACTAATGGTCTCACCACCACCTTGACATGTGGTTGAGCCTTGGCCTCTTTTAGGTTACTTAGAATACCAAATTGGGCTCCCATGACTTCCAACCTATTAGCATGTTGGTTCTAGTTTCTTGGCATAGCTTGAATGTTAAAGGCTTCATAATCTTCAATTAGGTCCTACACTCTATTTTTATAGGACCTCATCAAAGGATTCTTCATAATGTTCAATCCCCTAACTTAGTTCACTATAAGCTCATTATTTCCATATGCTTGCAATATTTTGATTTCTCTTTTATTAGCCCATTAGATACCACGTATCAAGCCTTCATATTCTACTACATTAGAAGAACAACTAAAATGGAACCTATAGGAAGAGAAATGCTTATTACTTGAAGGGGAAACCAACATTGCCCCTATACCTACTCCATTTTTGCTCCTTAAACCATCAAAGAGTAAATTCCACATACCACTGAGGTCTTATTTAGGTCCAATAAGGGAAGACATGAGTTTATTTTCTTCATGTAGCAATTATACACCCATGTATCTTTCTTCGACACCTTCCAAAGGGTGAGAAATTAATTTTCCCCCATAGCTCATCCAAGAAAAAGTCTAGAATCTCTTTAGGATAAGTATTCCATTCTTGACCAATTGTAAATTCATCCTCATCAAGGATAGTAGAATTTATGTTTATGCTATCAAGTTGATGGGGTTCAATGTGGAATTGTGTCATGGGCTCAGCCTTGATTGATACCTTAGTCACATACCTTGTTCTAAATTCCATGTAGGACCAATTTACTACTAGATAACCCCCGATTTTGGCTATAAATCCTCTAGAGAGGCATAGCACAAAGCAAGGAGTTATATCAAGGATCAACACATCCTAAACCATTAAAATACTTGAACAAGCATATGAGGTCATATTCAAATCCTTGATGACACTAGATGGCTTTATGTAAGAATCATCAAGCTATAAAAATCCTTTGGTATGTGGTTCATATTTGAGGTTTAACTGATTAACTATAGACTTTAGCATTATTGAAATGTTAGTTCTACTATCTACCAAGCAATTATGTACCAAGGAATCACCAATGATTAATGAAATGTAGAATGGAGGAGGTTTGACCACCTTACTTGATCCTTTTCCCAAAGGACCCTTGGTTACATTAGTGAGGACCTCAACTTTTTTACTTGGTTGTTTACCTCCAATTATTGTAAAACCTATCTTGGACAAACCTTATTGAAGGATATCTACTTGATTAATCATAGAAATCATGTCCTACATTAGTATGCTCACATTGGATTTCTTCATTTTCTTAATAATGTTGATTGGTGTATTACTAACCTTTTCTTGTGATTTGGGAGCCATTGCTACTATTTTTTGAATCTATGACCTTTATGAAGGTGTTTAGACCTTTGGAGTGATAGCAGGCTCATTAGGATTAGACAATGATGGAGTGGTGGTAAGAGGTTCCTTTAATGCTCCTTGCTTGTCACCCATATTCCTTATTTTGAATCTTGTATTTTTTACCAATGAGATGTGAGCTTAACTAGAGATAGCCTATTTATTGGATGCATAACACTCTTCTTGCTCACTAATGACCATTTTAGTATTTGGTTGGTTTGGTACCTAATTTGATCCTTGTTCTTGTGGAGACTACTCTGGCTTTATCATTATGTGGATCTCCATGTTTTGAGCCATAAGAGATTGATTGTATCCATAAGCAATAGTTTACTATCATTAGTCATTGAATGCCTAATTAAAACCATTAATTAGGATAATGGATCTACAAAAAGATTGATTCTAAGGCATTATCCCTTCAACCTCTTAAGCCATATTGTTTTGAATAGGAACCAAGGAAATAGAAGAGCCTGAAGCATTTGGATTACAGTTGTTTTGTCTAGCATAGTTAGGCTACCCCTATCCTTAACCTTTTCCTTAGAAATTTCCTTTATAGGGTGGCCTATTTACTTAATAAAATTGATGTTAAGGCTAATATGGAGCTTGATAAGGTTTATTAAATTGAGCTTGCCTTTTTACATTTATCAAGGATTGGAGCATGATTTTAAGTTCTAGGTAGCTTTTTTGCTCTTGGGAATCACTCAATCTTCTAGTGGAGGCCTTTTCTTGCTTAGTTAAAGGCATAGTAGTAATTATTGGAGTTAGAATAATAACATCAAGTGGGGGAACAACTATAGGATGTGGTCTAATCTCAGGGAAAAAAGGCATTGGGGGCCTAGAAGTAAGTTTACCACCTAAACTAGATAATTTCTAGATTTGATAGACACCTTGTAAGCATCTGGTAATATATCTCCTCCCATGGATTGGATCAATACTGATATGTCACTATTTAGAGACTTCAAATAGTATAAGAATGTAAAGCTAAGGGATGGTCTAATAGTGGCTATAATTATGTCCCAATCTTTTTGGAATGTTGTGTTGAAGTCTTGCATAACTTCATGAGGAGTTCTCTTGATTGTGGTCAATTATTTTGCTAATGAAAAATGACCACTCTTGTCTACAAATATCTTAAATAAGGTTATTACAAAATAATCCCACGATTGAATAGAGTTAGGATCTGAACCTCTATACCAATCTGAAGCCTTTTCTTTAAAAGATACACCTAGTAGACTGATAGCTACATTTTATACTATGACATTATGAATATTATAGAAATTGGTTATGTTTGTGATGTGTTCAGTAGGAGTTACAACTTGGTCTCCTATGAAATATGGGATGTTTTTGAGGGATACTACTAGCATAGGATCATATTATGGTAAATTCAAATGACTTTAGTTGCTAAAACCTACAAAATCTCTTTGGAGAATCATGGTAGCAAGAGGGGCTAACAAGGATCATCTTGTGTAGGTATACCTCAAAACTAGTTTAGAAAAATATTTTCTTATGTATGGGTGAGTATTGGTGAACCTTAACCTTCTTGTTGAGTTTAAAGGTAATTTAACAAATTCAAAAGGAATACCTCTAGAAGTTTTTCTTGTAGTCACATTTAGCATGAAAGATAGTTACTATTCAACAACCAAATTGTTGAGTGTTCTTTGGAGTCACTAGATACTTAAATATGAAAGCTACAACTACTATAAATTGATCAAACTAGCATCAAAATTGATCAATCTTCTTCAAAATTCATCCCACTAGGTGTGCCAAAAACTGTTGTAGCATATAATTACACCCTTGTGGGAGATTTTTTTAGGGTCTCCCGCTTCCAGCTATAATATTGGAACAACCTTAGGCTATGGGTATCATGTAGTGAGCCTAGTTTATGAAACACTTATGAAAATTAATTGGTTTTGAGGTTGTTTGAGAAAAAATTATATTATACTGAATTATAATTTATTTCATGCTTATGTGGATCACTCTCTATTTGGTGAATCACCTCCCTTAGCTTAGATTTCTTTTTTATGTTATCTTTCTCTCCTTTTTCCTTGGTCAACAATAGGTTTTAGTGTGTGGGAACAAGCTAAAGAAGAATTTCAAAATCCACACCAAGAATCCATTAATGGTGAAAATAACTCTAGCTCAGACCTACAACTCACTTGAAAACACCTAAAAATAGGCAACAAAGAAGGACAATGGACGTGGAAGATCACTTTTTCACAAGGCCGTCATAAACAAGCTTGCTAAACATAATTTTTAGGTAAGAGATAGGTAAAAATTCATCTTTATTGCTTCAAAGGTCTTTCTTACAAAATTTGATAGGTTTTCTCCTTGTCAAATGAGTATATATTTCTTATGGGGGAGCCAATGGAGATATATGAAAAAAATGGAAGAAGAAAAATAGAAGAGGAAAGCAAACCAAATTCAATAAATGAGATCCAATCACCCTTCATGAATTCTCATGCACATTTGGGTTAATTAGAACTAATCCTTCTTCAAAAAATTAACCACCACTAGCTCTAATAGTATTCAATCCCTCTCTTTGGTTGAGAAACACACTAGAATAAAATAACTTGTTGAGGATGATGATGCCATGATCCACTAAAAAGAAAAAGTCTAAAAATGTCTTTAATGCTCAAGTTACCTTTTCTAATCACCTGATCTTCATCGTTCACTTGTCTTACACATATAAGGACAAAATCCCCATAAATTTTAATCTAGACTAAGTTATTTTGAATTTGAATTGAGCATTTTTTTATCAAAGATGATGGCCATGTCGAAGGATGAGAGCCTCTCCATTAATTATATACACCAGCTCCTACTTTGAGACCTAAGCCAAATATTTTTTATAGATAGAAAACCAATCTAAATACATTGGTTTTATTGTATCCATTTATGTTGATACAAATCTATAGAATTCATAGCTTCTTTTGATCTTTTTAAATGCCAACATCTACTTGTAGGGGTTTAGATTTTGACATTTATGGGCCTGTCATCAGTTACTTTAGACAATTTGTTTTGGCCATTTTCATCAGACAATTTGCTTAGAACCTTCCCACCAAAATTTTATCTAAAGGAATTCATGTCTTTAGAATTTATTAAAATTCCCCTTTCCAAAATGGAGGTACCCTTTGGCTTTCTTGAAAGTGACCCCCTTTTTGATCCTTTAGAATTTTGAAAAAACCCTTCGAAAGAATTGAAAAACACCCTTTGGAAGAATTGAAAAGGGTACCCTTTTCCCTAAGAAAAGATGTCTTTTAAAACTTTGAAAAGAACCATTTTCCCTTTGTAAGTGCCCTATATAAAAATTCAAGAGCTTTATTATGTGGGCCAAAAATGGCTAATTAGACTCTAGCTTCTCTAGTACAGTAGCAACAATGTTGACTCTATTTTGTAATGTTTGCATACATTGTCATCTAAACTCACTCTATACTATATTTAAAATTAGGAATTGAAAACTATATGCTAGTAATTACTTCACACTTTCACTTTCAATTGTTTTCATACTTAGAGTACATTACATAGTCTAATTAGGTCATTTTTCAATATACCATTTAGTATCATCATTTTTCTCTTTATTGCACACACTACCAAATCAAAAAATTTCAAAATGTATTTAACATTTGTCTTTCCAAGGCCTACCTACTTAGATTTCATCACCAAGAGGGGAAGCCAACTTGGTTTTCTAGCCAAGTATAAATACATGGTTAATGGTATATATCGGCAAAGCACCCAACACCCTTATCATTATGGGATTGTGAAGTGAGGGAGTAGGCCACAATACTAAGCCAATACCAATACTAACATAGATCCATTTCAATCTAAATGTTTTGAGACCATCCATATATTAATTTCTAGGTCACTATTTTTATCCAACTTCCCTATCACACTTAAAATAACACTTTAGATTATTCTAACAACACTTATGATGACAACTTAGTTAGAATTTACTTTTTAGTTGATTGCTTGATAGTTGCTCATTATATGTTTTATTTAAAAAACTTACATTATCTAGCATTGGTGTAAGTTTTTATGATGTGTGTCTCAATTAGATCATTCTAATTGATCCAATTGATTGTGTGTTTGCTTTCACTTCTTGATTTAAAGTAGATTGTAAAAATTTTCCCTATTTTTAATACACTATCATTCTATTCGCCATAGTCTTTTATATACTATCTTTTCCCCTACCTATAGTACTACATCAACTTGTTTAACCTAATATTCCCTTGTGCTTCTCAAGTTATAGTACTAATACAACCTTGTCAACTCTATATCCTTATCAAATTGTCCCTATCTCAGGTTACATGTATGTAGTATATATTTGTATGTATGAGATATATGCTTATAAATATGGTATATGTTTATGACTATTAATTAAGTTATAAAATTTATGACGTAATATACCGTGATTATATGCATAAAACTCCTTAAATGTACAACTAGCTAATAGGAAAGTTGAATTATTGTTTAATTTGAGTTAAGACCTAAAATATAAAGTATTGAGCCTAGAAATTATTTATTATTTATTTTTTGTTATTTGAGAAATAAATGCATGGAAATAAACAGTGATAAATATTGTTTTTCATATATGGTACTACATTTAAATTACTTTTTGAGATTTAGTAACTTATAGACTAAGTATATAATATACTCAGATGGTATGTTCTATTAAGGACTATACTTTTTTAAATTTATTATTTATATAATAAATAATATGATTTGAGATTTATTGCGTTTATTTGATGGACTAAATATATGTAATTTGATTATTTCTACACTTAGCATGTTTAATGCTTACTAATAGGAAATTATTTGATTGAATCTATTGGTTATGTTTTTATTAACTAAATCTTTCATTTGTGGCACTAAATAGGTAGTGAGAGACTTCATTAGCTTAGTTAGCATCATCAATGCAAGATGAAGGTAATCTGATCAAGTGGTGTGTATGAATTTGACTGATCCTTGAGATCATTAACTATTTTAAAACTTTGTCAAAAGTAATTTTTTATTAAACATTATCATTTCATATGTTTTATTTATATGTTTGTGTGATATCATGTTAGAATGGATTTTATTTATGGTGTACATCATGTATTAGTAATCTTTTAGAACATGTACTAGCTTGTATCTCTATATTCCTACACCATCAATACTTACCCATCTATGAAGGGAGGGGCATTCCCTAGTTGCAAGATTATGCAAGGAATTGATGGTCTGTGCTTAGTGTGTAAAATCACTTGGATGATGTTCTCCCTCCCCACAATAGTACTATATTATAGACTACACTTGAGATTACCATAATATACTTGAGTTCATTGAGACTCATACTCTATGGATCCTTGTATCTTGTATTATATTTATTATTGAGACATTATTCTTGATAGATTTTTAATATTTATTCATCTGTACATTGATAGTAGTGGATATAATAGTATTTTAACCGTGACTAAAATATATATTTGCCTTTTAGAATATATGTAGTTAAATTGAATAAATTAGCATTCTACTTATTTTGCTTGATTATTATCATGGCGATCAATAGATTAATGGATTATTACATTTATATTTATGGTTAACATACTTAGTGACTTTAATATGGATCACTAGTTAGATTTATCATGGTGAAATTTAAGGTTTGAATATGTGAAATTTATTTTTGAAAATTGCACTATTCTAGTAAATCCCAGTGGAGATCTTACAAAAACCACATAATAAATGGATTTTATCCCTTACCTCTAATATTATATAAGAAAATATTTATATTATATAAATATATTCACTAATAAAATCATAATTTATTACACTAAACATAATATATAATGTGCATATGCAACCAATAATGGTTACACCAAAATAAGACACATACGAGACTGCATCTCCACCAACTCAAGATAAGATCCTCTAAGATCCATTTTAAAACAAGGAAAAAAAGGTATTTATATGTGAAAATAAAGATGTGAGTGGGAGATTATTATTGATGGAGTGAAAGGTGGGATCATTCCATACATTACACCTAATCCTTATTCCACATGAAAATATCTACAATATTAAATGTGAATTAAAAAGTGCATGGCATACATAAAATCACACTTTTTTAACACATCTAACTAAGGTTTACTTTTTTTAAAATGGGAACATGACACACACCAATAGTGTACATCCATATTATATATGTAGTGAAAAGTATTTTTGAGTAGTTACATCTTATAATTTTTAATGTTTACATATACCTACCCAGAACTAGAAGAGTTCTAGTTCTTGAAAAATATAGAGGATATTATATTTCAATAATTTTAGTTTATATGAATAATTTTATTATTAAGTGGGGAATATAATTCATGAGTATGTAAGGATAAATTAAAAAATTATTGGGCTAGGAAATTATAAGATGGAGGATAGTTGAGGGTTGTGCTTGAATAATTTAAGGGAAAGAAGATCTTAATGAGAATAGAGCATTAAAATAAAATGGAAGATATAATATATAATTATAATTAGGGTATATAAAAAAACATTTATATCAAGGACCCTAATAATAATGAGTCTAATTCATATGTATACCATGAATACCTATAGATCATAGGTAATATATATAATTGGCTCATGCAAAGGTGAAATGTGTTCTAGTGAAAGAGGATAACTATGTAATGAGGAGTCAAATACATAAGAGGATATAAAATAAGCATATCATGATCCACTATAATAAGTGGAATTCATGTTACCTATAGACTCAATCACGAACTCAATAAAATCTAAAACCCACACATATATTGATCATATAGAGAAACTTATTTGAGATAATGTGGATATTTAAATAATTTAGAGTATTCTCACATAAATAGAATATGTATTAAAAAATGAATACCATTGTTTAAATAGTATATATAATTTTTAAATAATGATATTATGTGATTTTTATAAGTAAAGACAAATTCAACAACTTAAGTGATGAGTTTCAATATTGGGATGGAAAATAGAAGAAATAGGATTTCATTGACAATAAATATTAGTATAGTATAAATCCTATTTTTTTATACATGGCCAACTATTCCAACAAAAAATAGTGGTGGAGTTATATTAAAGGTTGAGGATAAATTTCTAAAATGGGTATTCAAGCACAAAACTAAATATATTAAAATCATCACATAAGATAACCATGGTAGGAGTATGATGTAATAATGAGGTATATAATATGCCTTAAAAAATGTTCATTAGTGTTAAATTTCATGGAGATTAAAATCAACCACTTACCAAAAAATGAATTTGAGTTAATTTGTAACAACGTCTTATGATAGAGTGCACACATGTTATAATATATTTGATCCTAACTAATCAGTAGCATAATTTCATGTTCTAAATATAGAGTTTTTGAATGAGTTTCACATCCAAAAAATTTAATTTAAATTAAATAGGATCATATGGGATTGTTCATTCGTATGATGCACTATTTAAAAATATAT
This sequence comes from Torreya grandis, assembly GCA_037957365.1. NCBI lineage: Eukaryota > Viridiplantae > Streptophyta > Pinopsida > Cupressales > Taxaceae > Torreya > Torreya grandis. Next base: position 911,103 of record JARHVA010002750.1, read on the forward strand.
TCTCCAATATTCCCTATGACAATCATGCATTTTTGTTGAGTATGATACCACCAATATGGGAACTTGAATTATATTTTTAGAATTAGTATATTTTATTATTTTATGTGTTTTTTAAGGTAATTTAATCTATTTATGACCTTAATTATTTTTTTCACTTGGACACTTTCCAATTATTTCTTAAAAAATAGCTGGAACTGCTAGTTCATTATAGTTTATTTCAGTGTACTATAGTTCACTATTTGAGTAATTAGTTGAGTATAAATAATTATAAAATAATTAAAAAAGAGTAATAAAATGTTTTATTTATTATAATAGTTAAATTAAAATTAATTTAATTTATTTTTATTTAATTATCTTAGTTAGTTGACTAAGATGTCTTTCTAGTTGCATGTTTGACTTGTTTATTAAAGAAGACTTCTTGTATGATGTCTAAAAATTTATAGTAAGTTAAATAAATTTTATTTATTATATTTTTATTTGAGTGTAAATTCACTTAGTTTTATAAGAATATTATATTATATTTTTTAATTTTAGACTTAACTTGTAATTCAAGTTATCTTGTAATAAGTTTATTTTAGTTTTCTTTATTAATAAAAATTGTGCACAAAGATTGTGTAGTGCATTAATTTGAATTGGGGAGATTTTTTTATCTTTTATATATTATATTATTTTATTTATAATATATTTTAGATTAAAAATCACATATATTTATGGTTTAAACTACTTAATACACTTTTTAGTTGACAATCTCACTCACAACTTAACTAGTTTGACAACTAGTAATTCTAGAATAGTTTTGTTGATAAATATCATATTATTAGATTTAAAAAAGATTATTTTAACTCAATAAAACTATTAAAAACATTAATTTAGTATTATATCAACTTTAAATCAAGGTTATGAATATTTTTCAATCCATTTTTAGAAGATACAATGGCTTCAATGATTTTTGCTTCCATGAATATTCTTGTTTTCAAAGGTGACAACTTTGAGTATTGGAAACATCAATTAAAGAGAACCCTAATATGTAAATTATTTTTATAGAATTTTATCCATGCATATACACCACATAAATATTAGGAAACCTTGACACAAGATCAAAAAAATTAAAGATGAAGAAAAGGGAGATGCACAATCTTTATTCTATATTCAGAGTGTCATATACCCAAGCATTTATCTAAGAATTTAAGGATACAAGAATACCAATGAAGGATGGAATACCTTGGATAATTAATATAAAGTAACTATTAAGGTAAGATAATAACAAATTCAAACCCTTAAAATTGATTTTTAGAATATGAGGATGTCAAATTCTAAAGGAGTTAGAGATTATTGCATAAGCATAAATGATTTAGTTCATAGAATGAGGTTTTATGGAGATATTGTACAATATAGTATTATATTAATAAATATTTTGAGATATTTAAGCCAAAAAAGTATACATATTATGACCACTATTTAAGAGTGTAAGTATATGAAAACTATAAGTGTTGATGGTTAGTAGGTTCTCTCTTGTATCATGAGGACAAGATGAGATTATATGTAAGAGATCTAAAACATGGTATAAAATATTACAAGATACTAGAAGTTAAGAATCAAGCCAATCAAGCAAGGAAAGAGAAGGATATATTAATCTTAATAGAGTTAGTTTTAATACGGATCATATTATTGTCTCAATATTTTTGGGGAAATATAGGAAGAAAATAATTTATTGCCTCTTAATTTATGTTGCTAAAATAAAATGACAAGTCACAAATATGATTTTAACACATTAGATGATTCCTTCAAAATTCAAGAATAATTAGGAGATGGAAAGTCCATCCAAGTTAGATTAAATAGTATCATTAAAATCACCAAAATAAAAATTAATAGTGATATAATTTTTCCTAATATTTTTTATCATAGTATCATAGGATATAGTGATGAAATTAAGGCATACAAGTTTGATAATCCTACTAGTAAATCAACAATTATTTATAAAAATTGTAAGTTTTTTAAAAATGAGGTATATGTTGATATTGATCATGTATATATAAATTTCATTACATAATTTGGTAATCCTCTTTAATTTTATTTTTAGTTCTTAAAAATTTCTACATATGTTTCTAGTTCATTTGGAAATAATATTAGCTTTTTGCAAGAGATTAGTCATCCATCCACATCAATGCCAAAAAAGAACAAGCATTATTGAATCCTTATCCATCCAATAAAATTTTGGATTATAATTATTATAGTAGTATCACAAGGATATAACATTAAAAATTTAACTTATTTGATGATATTTATGATGACAATACTATTTTTGTATTATCATCAGTGACTAGTGAACCTAGAACTTATGCAGAAGCTAGTCAAAAGAAAGAATGGGTTAATGCTATGAAATTAGAGAAGGATTAAATTGATATGAATGATAAATTTATTTTATTTCAATATAAATTTAATAAATATGTCATTGGTATAAATTGGTCCTACAAGATCATGTTTAAAATATCATTTCTTAATAGAGTGATTGCAAAAGAAGAATATGTGGGGTAGGCACAAGGTTTGGAGGTAAAGGATAAATAATTTTGGGTATATAAGTTTCATAACACTCTTTATGGGATAAATAAATATCTAATATATTTATACTCAGTAATTTATATATGGTTATTGGATCAATTATTTTTAATAATTCAAAATGAACCAATTCTTTACATACAAACATTAAATTGTAATGTTTTAAAGTGTTTGTCTTTATGTTGATGACTTGATATTTACAATTATATATATATGGATATAGTTAATAATTTAAATTAATCTATAAAATTAGAGTTTTAAATGAGTGATATTAAACTTATGAATAATTCTTTACCAATATTGACCATAAATCTCATCTTAGGTGATATGGTAAAATAAAATATTTCTTTTAAAATCATAAGTATGGGTCTCGTAAACTAGGTCTAATGAGGTACCCATGTATAATAAAATATTAAAATAATGAATCAATTTATTTTATATGACTATTTAATTTAATTAATCCTTAAATAGAATGAATAAGTAATCATAATTATATTATCACTCAGAAGTGCACCATTTTAAAGAATATGTGTCTATTCTCACTTCCATTGATAAAATGGAAAATCTCTAAGGTGTGAAACCTTATAATTATAGATAATATCTATATTAATTTCCTATTACATTTATTACACTCACCTAAATTTATCTAAACTATCTAGTTATGTGCTTTCTTGACTAGGAAAAGGGTAGAAGGAGAAATGCTAAAGCTGAAAATAGATTTGAAAACTAAAAATTGAGGTGATGCACCAATGTTAAGGTTAATTATGTCTATACTAGACATAATTTATAATATAAATAACTTTAAAATATTAACTTCATCTTCATACAATTACTCTTTCATAATTATTTCACATAGAGGTCTTGACAGACACCTACACTAGCTTGAGAGGAATGAACAATGGTTGAATTCACTTTCAGATTAAGTATAAATCAGCCTTATACATTTTATATGACCTAAAATAAGTTTAATTTTCTACATAAAATGTGATATATTTATACATAAACATATTCAAAACAATCATTCACTAAGTTCTATCAATGAATTAAGAACACACTTCATGAGCAATTTGAAGATGGAGGAAAAATTCAACTCTTTATTACTTAAAAGATAAGGTAGTACAAATTTTGGTAGATTTTTAGTAATTAAAAGTAAAAATCCCCCCATAATCATTCATAAAATAGTGTAAATATATAAAATAATAAGAGAGAGAAGATAAGAAGCTCCAAAAATAGGAAAGAGTTCCACATGCTACTTAACTCCACTGTAACTCCAACTTTAACTCAAAATTGAAATCCAATTTTAATTACAAAAAATTACAACATAAAATATTGTATTTTAAACATTATTTATTGTAAAATTTCATGCTAAGAGAGAGAATGAGTGTTGATAATTCAAAAGGTTATTCATGCTATTTGAATCCTAAGTTAGCTCCTTGTGATCTTGCATGCAAATTTTGATCTTCTTTAGTTAACTCTCTTTAATATTTAAGTTATATCCTATTTGTTTATAATTCATATTAAATTTATAATTCATTTATCTTAACTTGTATCTTGTAGTTTTACTTGAGCTTCTTGACTTACAACTTGGAGTTTAACTTCACTTATCTTGACTTGCAGCTTGCATGTATCTTGACCTTTATAAATTTAACCCAAAGGGGGTTGTATTAAGAGAGAGATTGTATGGTGATTTTATAAGGAGTTTTTTTCATGAAAATAAGGCCTCAAACATTTACCAAAACTTGAACTCAATTTCTTCACTTTTGCATGTTTTGAACTCTACTTTTCTAAGGCTAACTAAAGGCTCTTTGAAGTTGGCTTATAGTTACTAAAATTAGCCCAAAATGGGGCACATAAGTTAGATACAGGGGATAATTTATATTTTTAATTATCCATTGAATATTATTGATAATTATTCACTTTATGATGACCAAATCAACCTTCCAAACTGGTTCTTCTTCCATATGCCTATCTTGTGAAACTTTGACAAACATCTTGAATACACTGTGAGAGATAGAAAATTGATGGATATTCATAATTTGAATATATATAAAAATATATATATTATTATAAACAAATAAAATTTATGTCACATACCTTCAAACAAAATTTCATCTCTAAACTCCATGTACAACTCCAAAAAACACCATTTTATGCTCTTATATGCTCTCTTATTCTAAATAAACATTGATTTGGATTAGGGGGTATAAATGAGTTATAGGCCTGAAAAAAAAAAAATCATATGTTTTCTTGTTAGGTATCAATGGTTTAGACCTGGAAAAGTTTTAAAATCTCAAAAATGATTCCCCAAACTCCCTAAGAAAAAATCACAAAAAAGTGCCTGCTTGTTGCCCTGGGGATGACTTGGAGATATTTTATCAATGAGATGAACCTATTTTGAATTGGTTTTAATTGAATTACAATTTATTTATACCTTTAAATTAATTATTAATACTATAAAATCAGTTTTTTCTATTGGAGGGACCCGAAACAGCCATTTACAACTCCATTTGTGAGCATAAAAGTGAAGAAACCTTCATTCCCTTCATGATCAAACTAATATATTGGAATTTTATCTATATTAAAGTAAATTAAATAATTAAAACCACTTTAAAACATTAAAGGACATCAAAACATACCCCCATTTAAAATTTTAAGAGTTTTAATTCAAAAAACTCTCAAAATATGCACTTTTAGGTGATGACTAGCTTGCCCAATTTCATTTTTAAATGCCTATAGGTCTATGTTTTTCCATTTTATTAAGTTTTATGATATTTTAAGACCTAATTTTTTTTATTATGACTTTTAATATTATATATTATCATTACAATAGTTTTATGTGCTCAAACAATCACTTAAACCACTCAAAATTTGACTTTTTTTATTGTCTCTTGTACTTGCTTACAACTATGATGCTTGATCATTTGCATTTATCCATAATTTTATATTAAATTTTGATTTATAAATGAATATAAAAGTATTATATTACCCATAATATCTCAAACCACTTTTATGTTTTAACAAATAACTCAAAAATGCAAGCATACTGCTTAAAATCAAGCAAATAAAGGTTTAAGAAGGGTTTTAGAGCACCTATTATTTTTAAACATTATTCATAAAGTAAATAAAATATAAACTAAAAAAAATTAATTTAATCCTTAGGTAATATTTTCCCAAAACTCACTTTAATACCATTTTATCCAACTCGTCTTCACCTTCATGTACCTTCACTAGCTTGTAAATAGCTAGTTAGAGCATTAAAAGAAACGTCTATCAAATTTTGGACTTATGATTTGTTCTTGAGAATTATTTTGGCCTTATTAATGTTGTATGAATTTTTTCATAAATTTTTATAACTTTAATCCATGAATGTATTTTTCTTGAAAACTTGCACATAAGCAACTTTGACTAATGGTGACAAAATTGTTGACATTCATGGTGACTTTAATGGGATGTTTACCTACTAAAAACTCAATACAAATTGATATACCATTGGGTTATGTAGTCATGAAAATATCACCAAATATTAAACTAAAAATTTCTTCCTCAATAAATTACAATACTTGTGCATAATCACTTATTGAATTGAAAACTAGAATAACTACCAATTGAAAAATATGCAAGATAACCCTTAGAGGAATGTGAAAACTAAAACTACAAAAAACATGTACAAAAATCAAGATACGCCTAGATAAAAACAAAAAACTATCAGTTCCTTTCCATATGGTTTATGAAGATGACTAACAAGCTATTGTGTGAGTGCCATTTTGGTTGTATCATCTCTTTTCTTTATTGTCAACCTCTTTGGCTTATCTTTAAGTAAATAGAATGAAGAAAACATATCTCCAATATAAAAAAACTCATCATGTGGTTCAATACTCACCTCATGTTGATATTTCACATGAATAAATATTTCCAATGTAACCACATTATGATTTAACTTCACAACTTCCTTATTAATGTCTTGATAAGGAGATGTAAGCCTATAAAGATTCTCAAAGTCTTGAATCAATTTGAAGTATTGCTTCCATAATTCATCAAAACCTTCTTGGTCCTTGCTTGTAGATTTTTTAATTTCACTACGAGTCACTACATCTTCTTTTGTATCTTTATTTAGCTCATGTTTAGGACTATTACCTTTTGAAACCATTGTTGAAATCTCACTAGTTGATGTCATTTCTTCTATAACATCTTCATGATAGGCTTATTAAGTTTGACTTATTGCTATAATTTTATTTTATTTATGTCTATTAAAGGGTTTAAACATACTATCTTTATATTATATATTTAATCTCATTTTACCAAAACAACTCTTGATCATTTTTTTTTGACAAATTCTCCTCTTCACCTACATGTTCTCATTTTTCCTTTTATATAATAAGTTCTCTTTCAAAAATGGAGATGGTGGGAGGTCAAGAGGTTCCATTTGGTGGCATACAAATATATGTCATTATTGTATGCTCTTGAATGGGCTTTGTATTGAAGAGGCATTAATAAGATTTTTATTTAATATTTCTTTGAAAGAAGGGAAAGAAACTTGTGTTAGGACTTCATGCTTATTTTTCTACTTAACAATCAACCTCTCATATTATAATAAGCCTTGATATTCATGGATAATTTCAATTTAAGGGATGGGTAGAGGTCCCAAGAAACTTGGAAACTTTCTTGGTTTGGCTTCAAATTTTTTTTTCATATCTTGATTTTGGATTGGCATAGGAGGTTCTTTCTCATGAGTAGGCATGACATAATCAGGGGTATTGATCCAAGAAGGTTTCCAAGATGGAATGGTCTTAGGATCTTGGGGGTGAGTGAGCAAATATTACATACACTCATTATATCTCTTTAATGATTATATCTCTTATGGATGTATATAGGCCTTATATGCAAGCTCTTCTTCATGCCTAGCGTATTCCTCTTCCCTATCAATCTCCATACATTATCTCTCAAAGTCAAGAATTATGTTTTGCACACTCTTTTCAAGTTGATTGGAAACATGATTAAGGATAAGAGGGGGTAAATATCATGAGAATACTGATATATTTCTCATTCAATATTACTTGAGGTGAATCCATAAATATTCTCATCTTGATATGAAGGTACAAAAGTTGTATTTTCATAAAATGGAAAAGTGAAATACATACCAACTAATATTTTTAAGTACTTGGATTGCTCAAATTAACTATATATAACTTGAAATCACAATATTTTTAGTAATTTAATAATTTATTTTATTTAAATTACTAAAAATAGCACCAATCATTAGTGATCTTCTATGATATTGTCCCAGTGGGTGTGCTAAAAACTGTTATCACTCAGGAGTTCACCCTTATTAAAAACGTATGTTTGTTATTTATTTAGTTCATATAATATAAAATATAAAAGTTTTAGGAACTTATAATTTTTTAAAATATCTAGATAAATTTTTTTTTCCATTTGGTACACTCACCTATTTATATCTAAACTATATAATTATGTCCTTTCTTGACTAAGAAAAGGGGAGAAAGAACAATGTTAAAGCTAAGAATGAAATTAAAAACTAAAAATTGGGGTGATGTACCAATATTAATATCAATTATTCCTAAACTATACATAATTTATAATATAAATAACTTGCACCTATGAACTTCATCTTCATGCAATGACTCTTTCATAAGTATTTCACACAAAGGTCTTGAAAGACACCTACACTAGCTTGGAAGGAATGAACAATGGTTAAATTCACTTTTAGATTAAGTATAAATCAGATGTAGACACTTTATATGACATAAAATAAGATTAATTTACTTCATAAATGTAATATATTTAGAATAAACATAGGCAAAACAATCATTCACTAGGCTCTATCATTGAATTAAGAACACACTTCATGAATAGCTTGAAGATGGAGGAAAAATTCAGCTTTTTATTACTTTAAAGGTGAGGTAGTACAACTTTTAGTATAGTTAATTAATAAAAAGGAATAATCCCTATATAATCATTCAAAAAATAATATACATATATAAAATAATAAGAGAGAGAAGATAACAAGCTCCAAAAATAGGAAAGAGTTTTACATGCTAGTCAGATTAACTCCACTATAACTCCAACTTCAACTAAAAATTGAAATCCACTTTAATTAAAAAAAATTAAAATATAAAATATTGGATTTTAAACCTTATTTATTATAAAATGGTTTTATAGGATAGAGAGGGATAGTTGACAAGTCAAAAATCTATTCATGCATCTTGAATCCTAAGTTAACTCCCTATGATCTTGCATGAAACTTTTGATCTTTTTTAGTTAAATATTTTTTATATTTTAATTATATCCTATTTTTATTTAATTAATATTAAATTTACACTTTATTTATCTTCACTTTAATCTTGGATTTTTACTTGAGCTTCTTGACTTGAAACTTAGAGTTTGACTTCACTTATCTTGACTTGCAACTTGCATTCAACTTGAATTTTTGTTTTTTATAAATTTAGCCCAAAGGATTATAAGGATTATTTTTAATTAAAATATGGACTCAAATATTGACCAAATATTTAATTCAACTTCTCCACTTTTGCATGTTTTGAACTCCACATTTATAGGGCTAACTGAAGGCTCTTTAAAGTTAGTTATAGTTGCTAAAATTAGACCAAAATGGAGTGCCCAAGTTAGAGATATGGGATAATTTTTATTTTTAAGTATCAATTTAATATTATTTATAATTATTCACTTTATTATTACCAAAGTAGCCTTCCAAACTGGTTCTTCTTTCATATGCCTATTTTATGCAACTTTGACAAACTTCTTAAATACATTGTGAGAGATAAAAAATTGATGGATATTCATAATTAAAATATATAATAATAAAAAATATTATATTAAAATAATAAACATAGTGTCATAGACCTTAAAACAAAATTTTAGCTCCAAAATCCATGTACAACTCCAAAAAACACCATTTTATCCTCTCATATGCTCTCTTGTTCTCAAAAAAATTATAATTTAGATAAGGGGGTCTGAAATGAGTTATAGGCATGAAAAAACACTAATATTATTATTTTTATATAATTGTAAATTTATTATACCTTTAAAAGTCAAAAAATATTCAAAACTCTTCACCAAACTCCCTAAGAAAAATTCACAAAAAGTGTCTATTTGGTACCCTGTGGATGACCTGGAGATGTTTTTCAATGAGTTAAGCCTATTTTTAATTGGTTTTAATTAAATTATAATTTATTTATACCTTTAAATTAATTTTTAACACTATAAAATTAATTTTTTCCATTGGAGGGACCTAAAACACCCATTTACAACTCCATTTATGAGCAAAAAGGTGAAGAAACCTTCATTTCCTTCGTGATCAAACCTATATATTGGATATGTCATAAGGTATATTAATAATTTGAAAACAATTTTAAACATTAAATTACATAAAAAAATTACCCAAATGTAAAATTTAAATATTTTTCATTTAAAAAAACTCAAAATATGCATTTTTTGGTACTGACTAGCTTGCCCAATTTCATTTTTAAACGCCTATAGTCTATGTTTTATCATTTTATTGAGTTTTATGAGGCATAAATACCTAATTATTTTTTATTATGATAATAAATAATCATTATTATCATTAAAATAATTTTATGTTCTCGATCAATCACTTAAACCATTCAAAACTTGACTTTTATGATTGTCTCTCTTTTACTTGCTTAAAACCTTGATGCTTGATCCTTTACCTTTATCTATCATTTTACATAAAAAATTTATTGATAAATGTGTATAGATTTATTATATTCCATATAATATATAAAAACACATTTTTTTTGCAACAAATAACTCAAAAATACAAGTATTCTTCTTAAAACTGAGCAAATGAGGGTTTAAGAAGGATTTTAGAGCACCTATTCTTCTTAAATATTGTTCATAAATTTAATACACTATAATTTGTAACCAATTAATTTAATATTTATTTAATATGGCCCCAAAGTTTCCCTTAATACCATTTTGTTAATCAACATTCCCCTATTCTTAGAATAAGGACCCTCCTTTCTTCAATTTTTAGAAGTGCCCAAGATGCTAAGCATATTAAATCATTTGACTAGATGGAGAATTGATTGAATTTATCAATACTTGTGTTTATATAAATTTTTTTTAATCATTTATTTTAAAATAAGTATTGATAGTTATAAATATTCAAATTATTTCAAATCTTCTTTAAGTTTTATTCAATAATGAATTATTGACCATAGATGATTTAGAGATCTGTAGACAAGTTTTTGCTAGAGAAGTGTGACCTGGCACTCTAATAGACATAAAACCAATAATATTTAATATTTTTTATTAAATTAACATTATTATGTGTTTAAGGCATTTAATTTCAATTTTTTCTTTAAACTTGTTTAAATTTGCCTAGGACATGCAATGATGTCTTCAAGAAGCTAACCTAGTTTTTTGCTTGACCTTGCAGGACATCAAATTAAAGTTATAGTTTATGATGCCTCATGGGACATAAAATTTTATAATATGGCATAAAAGGATATATGTACACCTCACCAAGCCTTAAAATTTCTTAATTATTCATCACACTCTATGAGAGACACCTGAAGCAAATCTACCAAGTTTGTGAGCTATGTGGCATCATTTAGAGGGCTTGTGAGAAGATAGACATTGGAATTAAAATATTATGACTACATGTTAGGATATTAAACCCTATGAATGATACCATTAAATCTAATCTACCATAAATCCCACCATAGTTCATAAGCCCATGAGATGCCACTATGTGTCTCAATGGCAACCATCTAGACCCGAGTGGCCTTTCAAGGTGATGTGTGTCCCCCTTGGGTTTAATCAAGGTCACCATGCTTCAACACCATGTTTTATCCATCCAAAATTAATGAGGTACATATGTAGTTGCACCTAATCCATCCAATCAAGGTTTGATTATATACATTTTTCCAAATTGATTTTTGATAATGACACTTGGTTAAAGAATAAAAAATAGCCTATAAGATTGATGTGTGTCCCCTTTGAGACCATTCAATGATGCCATGTGTCATTATCATGTTGTTTATATCTTATATCCATGAGATTTCCTATAAGAGGGATGCATGTCACCACTTGAGCCATCCTATTAACACCAAGATGTTGATAGTTATCCAAAAGCCTTCTGAGAGAGGTATATGGCAAGGAAAGCTATGATTATTTGTGAGAGTGATGCATGGAATTCCTATGGCCAATCAAAATTGAACAACACCAACCAATATATTTTTATGAAATGAAATATGCCACATGGTGAGATATAAATGAGTCATTATGGAAAGCTACATTTTGAGAGTCTGTGAGGCAATCAAAATGTGCCACATGTCAAAAGGTGGAAATATTTATCATTAAATCTAAAATTGATGAAAAATAAAAGATAAATTAAAGCTAAATTGAATTATGGTGTAATTAATTTCTAAAATCAATAGTTCAAATTTATTTCAAATATATACAAGGTTGACATGCTTGTCATTAATATGACATGAACTAGGATCACCATCAACATTACATTAATCAGAGTCATCATTCAAAAGGCTAAACAATCAAGGATATTTTTATTCATATTTAAAATTTATACAAATTTGATTTCTCTATTGCCTATGCTCTCATAATTTGACAAAACTCAAGCCTTTAGCAAATTGCACTCCCAACTGCCATTATTGGAGATTGAAAATTGTAGAAGGATACAAAGAGACATTGATTTCTACCTAAAGTATTACAAAATATGGCACAAGTATTTCCTTCTACTATAGGTAAGAGTAGTTCCTTTGAGAATGATGACTTTCTATTTTATATAGTCATCTTTAAAGTTACTAAATTTATTCTTGAGACCATAGCATCTCATGACTTGTATTATAGTATCATATACTTTAACATATAAGTAGCTAGGGATGTTGATGAGAATGAAACCATGCCTCATGAAATATAATTATCTTTTGATATCCTTTCCATTAATTTAGTTGATCTCCATAAGGCCATAGCTAAGCCATAAGTCATGTCATACATTGACCTAGTTTATAATATTTTTTGGAGGTCAAAGAAACCAATGTCCCAAGGGACCACTATTTATTTCATATCTAGCTTGATATTCAAAAATAATATGACCTTCCCTAACCACATATAGATTATAACCAAGTCATCATTGATAATTGGTATGAAGTGCACTCCCTAAAGAAGGTCTTGGCATTATGGGTAGCAGACCCAACTAAAACTATTTTTATGGATGATCAAGGAAACTTGCCCATTAAATAATTCAAATAAGGAGTCAAAATTAGACTAGCCCTCTTGAATAGAATATTTGGTAGTCTACACATTGCTTATGTAGACATAAGGACTATTCCATTTTTACAAATAATCCTAGAAGACCAGTAGATTCCCTCACTTGGAGAAATTATCAGCAATAACTTGGTGTATGCAATATATGACACTTGTAATAATGGTGGCCCCTTATTTATTATTAGCTACTTATTAGATGCAATCTATGAAACTTCTCAATTGGGTCAAATTTCATGGCCTCTTGAGAATCCAAAATTTGTGCCTCAACTCTTTTCTGTAATGAATATTCATAGATTCAAATTCCATGTGAGAGTGATTTTAAAATGGTTCTACCCAGTGGTCTATTAGTTGATCAATGAATTTGAGATGTAGAGGGCTTCCCCTAAAATTAGGAAAACCTTGAAAGACATGGGTAGCTACTAGTTATATCTAGACTGTACTATTATCAGAATGGAAGGAGTGATGATGGACCCTCTTAGACTACCAAGGTTTATGCCAATGAAGATAACTAAGGAAGAAATTGCCTATCAAATCTATATGTAGTTGATGGAATATTTAAGTATAAGAAGAAAATCTCCCCCATAAGGTTCCTTAAAAATTTGGAGGACCAAGATTACCAAGTGGTATGATATTATTATAGCTTCTAGGCATAGGCCTATTGCCTAAAGAAGACTTCAAACCATGGGATCCCAATAACGTCATTTCCAAGCATCTATTCAGATTCAATAAATATGTAGAAATAGAGTACAATCATAAATAATAATTCCATGAGTGGATATATAGAGATGCTCTAAATGATGAGGTGACACTCTAGAATGTAATAATGAAGAACATTAAATTGGAGATGAGACTAGATAGGGAGAAGAAAAATTAGGATATTTTTATGTCTTAACCACCACTAACACATGGGAACATGATTGATGTCAATTATGAGGAAGGGATAGATGAATAAGATGAATATAATGTTATTCATATTAGGAACAAGCCAAATAGACCTCCAAAACTTACCACTTCAAGCATTCAAGACTTACCTCCAGGCTTTGAGCAAGGAGGATCTAGTAGTTAGCTTGACCCCTCCTAAGGGCCCATAATAATTTCTACATTTTATATGGGAGCAATTCTATAAATCATAGATCAACATAACCATATTATTATTGACCATAAGGAATTAGAATAATGCATTGAGCTCTCTATGGAATAAGTGTAGGTACTAGCTGGTAGAAATATTGAGAAAGTCTATAAGAAGAAAAGGGAGCCTAATACAACTATGGGAGGATAAATATCCCCTCCACTTACTTCTAAAGTTACTACATATCCTCTAATGAAATTAACTCTTATAGGCACTAGAGTTATGAAAGAACAAGCAACTGATCCTTCTCTAAGAGTTAATCTATCTACTTTTACTATTGTCACTAGCACACCATAGGCTACCTTTGGAGCACAAGCTCCCAATGTAAGTACCTCACCACTACATTATTTTCCAATTTCAATTACCTCTTAAACTAATTCTACTTCTATATTTACTCCTCTTACCATTACCCCCCATCAATGAGCATAATGCAAACTAGCATTCCACTTGGGACTATTATTATTGTTGCTTCCACAAATATCCCATATGTTATTGTTCCCCCATTGGCTTTAGTCTCATTAACAATTACAACTACCACTACTCAATATTTATAGTGTAAGAAAATTTAGTGGTTCCTAGTGATTTACCATCCCCCATTTCATTTCTCATGCAACTACAAATATTTCATCTTTATTAGGTACTAATGCTAGTCAAACTATTAGTTCCACTTCTTAGGAAACAAAAACTAGTGCAGTACTTGCTTTGGTTCTCATACATCAGCAAGGCCATTAAGACCCATTTCAAAAAAAATCACCTTTCCAAATAAACCTTTGTCTACATCCCCATTCAATTTTTTTATGGATAAAAAGGTGAGTGTACCCCCAAAATTTCCTTCATTTATTCTAAATATGAGCCCTATAAGAACTCCATTTGGCACACGTAGTAAGATAGACCCAAAAAACTTACCACTCTTTCCGATTATATCTCTAGACTCTAACCCATATAAACCACCTATAGCACCACCTATATAAAATCCAATTCCTTCTATTATACCAAAATGGGTCACATATATTATACTAGTAGTAAGACAAGAGATACCTCAGGTAGTCTTCTTTGCATAATAGATTGGCATGAAATTTGATGATCTTATAGGTACCATGAAAAGAGTGATGAGGAGGTAGGTTGAACAACCCTAATCTAGCTTAGTTTTGGCTCATGAAAGTGAAGATCCCCTCTTCACTTTAATAAAAAAGACAAAGGTTGGCCCAAGTGAATTAGATGAGTATGTAGAGGATCATGTGTCCATGGTCCAAGCCAATACAAAATCCACAATGGCCTTAACGAAAGGTATGTAGTAAGAGGTGAAATTATTGAGGGATCAATAAGTAGATACATTTCCAAAGAATACTATAATATAAATAATAAATGCAATCATTAATGTCTTCAATTTATATAAGGTCATGAAGAGAATACAAGAGGATGGGACTCTATAATTTAATGCAGTCATTAAATATGACGAAAAACTTTCACTATATGATGCCATATTTGAGGCATTTCTACTTGAAGACATCATCATGGTATAGACTATAATGATTAATAGAAGGATAATATTGAAAAGGTGGATAAAATAAGTTAAGCATATGCCAAGACTGCCACTAAAGTAATAAACATTCTAGCTTTTATTAACCAAAGGCTAGAGAGAGATGAGGCTATTGAAAAAGCACTAAGACCTATACTTGTAGAGCACGATAGGCTTATTCAATAAATGCCTAACCTATTTCATCATATGATCTTGAATTTAGGTTAAATTGAATAGGATTACTTGGCATGCTCTAAAGTTTTGACAAGGGAAGAGGAAGAGAAACGAAGGTTACAATAACAAGTTGGTCATCAAGTAGTTATCCAACGACCCCTTCCATGACAATAACTATCACCTTATAAAACTTCTCCAGGGAAAAATAAATTAGCATTGAAACAAAAAGTTCCCATTTAAGCATAATGGCCACAACTAGCTTAGCCAAGGCAACCAAGGCCTTAACGAATATTTTTCTTTGCTTTGTAAATTCAAATTTAGAATATTCCCTCGTAATATGTGGCATGTTAGTTATAGTTATTCAAAATCTAAAATCCACTTGGCTATATTTGGGAATATTTTAATGGGCCCACTTGAACTTTTATATGCATTTTGAGTCCTATATATAGGGGTATTCCCCCTCATTATAATTTTTAAGAGTAGTTGTTAGAGAATTAATGTAAAAGAGCTAACAATTCATGAGATTGTTTGAATGCTCTATTATGTGTTCTATAGTTTCTAATTCTCATGATTTTAGAGAATTAATGATTTCTTTTCTACTGACTAATATAGCAATAATATCAATGTATGCATCTATTGGTTTGATTTTAACACTATGCTAATACTAGTTTATGTGCTATATTTCATCTTATTTAAAATTGAATATGCTTATGAAATTTTATGTGAATAAGTAACTTTTTTGCAACATATGCTTTAGATATATTCATCTCCTTTCCTTTGAAGTCTCAACTACATTCATTTAGATTTGAGTATTAAATTAGGGTTGGTTAAAGCTATTTTTACATGTTATTGTCATTGAGGTTAGAAGAATTGACACCTCTAACCATCTAAAGAAAATTTTCTTTTTTACCTTACCTTGATTACCTTTGGATCTACCCCATGAGTCACTTTAGTTTAGCTCATTCTATAATTATTCATGGTTTGTTTTTTCTTGGGCAATAATTAGCAATTTTTAGAGTAATTTCACAAAGATTAGCAAGAAATAATGTGTCACTGTTGTATAATATATTATCCCTACAACATGGTCTACTTCTAGACTTACAAGTGGTGGTCATATCTATGTTGCTTTGCTATTTTTAGCAATAGTTGTGTAAAAAACTCAAGCCCTGAGTCTTCCAGGACTTAAAATTAATTTTATTACTTTCTTCATGTTTCTGAGTGATATAAGAAGCACATTAAGTGCATCAACAAGAAGGAAAAAGATGGTATTAGAAGGAAGGCACCTATGTAATTAATTTCATGCATATTAGTGAAATTATAGTGTACTTCATTAAATATATGCATAATTGTTTTAAATTACACAAAAATTGTTAAATAACACTAAATATCTACATTCTTTATATGAATATTTGCATTCTTTGAAGGATTCCATCAAATTTAGTGTCCATTCATATAAATTTAGAATTACTTAATTTTTCTATCTAAATTTATGTAAAACCTTAAAGATAGGTGAAATAACCCATTCTTTAGGCATATTTAAGGTTATTTAATCATATTTTCAAAGTTTGATATAAATTTGGTAGATAATTTGGATATTTTTGAGAAAGTGTGCAAAGTTCAATCGCTAAGACCTTACGTGTACTAAATCTAAACATTTAAGATCATAATTGCTCTAATTTTCTTGGGATTGAGTAAACCTTCATGTTGAAAGATATTTTGAAATGCTCAAATGCTCTTAGATTGTTAAATTGGGCATATAAATGCTTTATAATGTTGGTCTAACACTGATCTTTGTAGGCTAATGTGAAAAATTAATAGTATTTTTTTAGGTATTGAAAACTGTAAGGTTTCAAATATTGGATCCTCAAATATCAAGGTAAAACTATTTAATCTAGTTTGTAAAGGCTTTTATTTAAGAAGTTGACTAATCTTTGTAATATTTGGTAGTTATGAAGCTACCTTTGAATTTCTTCTTCTCTCTATTTATTAATACCCATTATACATCTTGGAGTTGCCTAAGGTTTGAACCAGATCTTGATCTAAAACTAAGGCCCCTTTAACATCCCTAAAAATTAATAGGAAGCTAAGAGTAGACAAAGGTAAACATAGGAAGTCTAAGACCCAGTGAAATTCCCCATTTAACCAAAAATTTCCACCCCTCTTTTCAATCATGGCATTGTTATTTGGCTCATCCATCAATGTCCCTAGAGTTATGCATGATATATGAAGGAACCCTAAAAAATATTTACATCTCTTCACCCCCACTAGTAGAGTAACCACTAAAGAGCATATAAAGTCATTTAAAGCATCTTTAAGGCTAATTAATGTAATTCATGAGGATGTAGATTTCCAACTTTTCCCTTTACATTCTGGGATGTGGCTTATGATTTGTTCCTTAAATTGTCAGAAGATTCCATCATGAGATGGGATTAGTTCAATGATACTTTTATTGCCCAATTTTGTAGGGTAGTAAGCCTAGGAGTTGTGTATCAACAATTCAACACCCTTAAAAGTAACATAAATGAACTAATTAGAATATTCAATGTAAAGATCAAAATAAAGTATAGCATAACATCCTCACCCTATAGGTTGCCAGATAATTTGGATTTAGAAATATATAAAAATTACTTAGACCCTATGACAATTATCTTCCTAAAAATAGCCTTGAATATTAACATGTTTCCTTTGGCATATGTTAAATCCATCCATATTAATGAGAAAATAAACCCATAGGGGCATCCCACATTTTATATACTAAATAATTACCCAATGCTACCTGTTCTAAATATCCTGCCCAATATGAATCAGAATCTACCTATATTAAACTAAGTGTTAGTAATTAACTAGTTGCCATTAAGCCATGTTATACCCAACCAGTAAATATGACTCTTTAAACAAGTAAATGTTGGAGAACATCCCCATAATAATATTAGTCAAGCACTAGTACCCATAAATAATACCAACATTCAAAATGTGATCCAAAATAATAACTCATAGCCTCTAAAGGGAGAATTCTATTTGATACAAATAACCATTCAGAAACTTGCTAATGATTTCTTGGATCTCAAGAAATAAATGGGAAATACTAGTGAGGGTTCCTATATAAATTATAACTTCCATAGTTATAATATAATATTCAATAGGTCTAACAAGAATAGTAATCCCCCTTGAGTAAGTTGTCTAAGATCAACATTTTCAAGTTAGACTTGACCAACTAGTGTCAAGTACAAAATAATGTCAAACATGGAGAACTTGATTGCATTGAATTATATAATGCATTCAAATCCATTCAGAGCCAAATGGAGGGGTTTGAGATGAATCCCACTAATCAAAGAAATTCTAAAGGCTCTGACTATACCAATGATGTTATAGAACTCTAGAAATAGTCTTCATGGTTGAGACCTATTATTTTCCTATTAAAGATGAAAATGAGCCTAAAGATAATGTTGAGGAAGTGCATGCTTTCCTAAAATACTAGAGGAATAATTGTGCTTTGAGAACGAAAGGCCAAAACCCACCTCTAAAAACTTCCACCCACCTAATAAAATAGATACACCTTTTGATGGTAAGACAAATAATAATCCTCCACCCCCTAAAGGTAAGGAAAGTTAGCCAACAACAAAATCTCTCTATACAACCTTGAAAGATGGATATAACATAGTGGAAGATATGAAAAAGATCAAGGCAAACATAATGTTTCATGAACTCACTCAAGTCACTGAACAACATGATTTTGTATTAAAATCACTAAATGAAATGCCTAGCTCCAGTAAAGCTAAACCAACTCAATAAAATGTGGTAATGTATAAGATTAAGCATGAAGTTCCACCACTTTTGTTGATTGTAAGGATTTTTTGTAAGAATTTTCATAATTTCTTGCTACATTCTAGTGTTTCAACTAACATTATGCCTTTAGAAATCTATGAGAAATTAGGATTAAACCCATTCAAATTAGAGAAGGTAGTGGTGAAATTAGATCAATCAGGAGTGAAAGTGGTGGGTGAATTGTTAAATATTCACATATAGCTCACTCATGAACCCCAAATCTAGTACTTAACCAACATTCAAGTCATTGACATACCTGAGGCTTATAGATTGTTATTGAGTCATAATTAGACTAAATACCTAAATGGATATATGTCCACTAATTATTCCCACATGTGGCTACCTTGGCATGGGATTCACAATCAAATTTAGATTAACTGGAAACCCAAAATGAAATATGTGATCACTTAATATTATTCCAAGAATAAAAAGGTAAATTACCAATCCTCTGACTTAGGTGTTTACACTTTGGAAACCATTAATGTTGTTGCAGGTGACAAGGTGAAACAAGAAAGTAGAGGTTTATGGGCATTTTACTTTTATGTTGTGTGAGCTAAGTAATGTTATAGCATTGGAATTATTCTGACAAATCCCAAAATAAAATAGTATCTAGCTTCTTATAAATTATAGTTTGCTTGTACTAATAATTTAGCAAAATATTAAGCTCTTATTTTGGGACTTCAATTTGCAATAAAACATAAGGTAAAATAACTATTAGTCTATGGTAATCCAAAATTAATTATTAATTAGGTTGGAGATTATATCAGTGTAATATTTACTATTTAAGAAAGTATACATTTAGAACTTGGGTATTGATTGAGTATTTTGACTCATTTAATATTATTTCCCTACATAGGGAGTAGAACCAATTAGTGGATTCTATAGCTTCAATAACAACAAACATGGTGCCTCCAAAGCCTTTCAAATTTCACAATTTTACTATGTAAATTATTTCATGCCCCTTTGTGCTAGACAATATCAATCACTTTCAAATTTTTGATGATGATAAGTGGATAATTGACTTCATGTGTAATTATGGTGTATTCAAATCCCATATTGATGAACATGATGAAATTGTGTAAAAAATTCAAAGGACAATGAAGATGGAGTAATCCAAATTAAGGAGAACCAAATCCCCAAGGGCATGATGTCTTTAGAAATGATGTTTGATTTGGATAAACAAATAATTAAAGCTAAACAACCCAAGGTGAGTGGAAAAAATCATAACCAAGTCAACTTGAGAAATTATAGGAATGAACAAAGTGTCAACATTGGTTTAGTTTGCACCAATGAAAAGCTTAAGGAAGCCACTATCATTTTAACCAAGTTGAAAGATGTCATTTCTTGGTCATATGATGATATTTAGATATTTGATACTAATGTGATTACCCACACTATCCCCTTGAAAGAGGCTTGTAGACCCTTCAAGCCAAGACAAAGGCTAGTGAATCCAATGCTAGAACCACTAATTTATAATGAAGTTAAGAAATTTATAGATGCAAGGATAATCTTTCCCATACGACACTCAACATGGGTTACAAATTTTGTGCCAATCCAAAAAATGAATGAAGAAATCAAACTCTATGTTGATTTTTAGAAACTTGACTATATCCTCAGAAAAGGATAATTATCCTTTGCCATCCTTGGATGAGTTCATTCAGCTAGTGAGTGGGTCTGAAATGATATCATTCCTTAATGGCTTTTCAACCTAAAACCAAGTCTTAGTGAATGAGAATGATACAATGAAAAATATCTTCACCAACAAGTGGGGAACTTTTGCATAAAAATAAATGCCATTCGGATTGATCAATGTAGGAATAAATTTCCAACAAGCAATGCACCATGTATTCCAAGGATTAATAGGTAAGTGTTTAATTATTTACATGGATGATCTAACATTTTATTTTAAATAGAGGTGATCACATGATGCATTTGGAACAAGTGATGGAGAAGTGCAGGAGGTATGACATTTCTTTAAACTCCAAGAAAAGTATATTCTATGTAACTGAAGGCAAGCTTATAAGACATGTAATCACCCAGGAAGGTAGGACTATTAGACCTAATAAGATATATGCAATTTCAAAGATAGAAATCCCTAACAAGAATAAAGATTTGAAATCTTCCTTTGGCAAGATAATTTTTTTAAGAAAATATATATTTGGTTTTGTAGAGATCATAAGACCACTCAATGTGGTGTTAAAGAAAGATGAAAAGATAGAATGGACTATTGAAGCAAATAAGGAATTTCAAGACATTAAGGATGATATCATTCAATATCCTATTTTGATAATCCCTAATTTTAGCAAAAAAAAATTTATCTATACTATTTTTCTTTTGATCACACTATTACCACATTCTTGACATATAAAGAGGATGATAAAGAGAAACATATAAAATTTATGAGCACCAACTTAAATAACATGGAACTTAACTATCATATTTTGGATAAGTAAACCTATGCTCTGATGAAGGTTGTCAATAAGTTCAGACACTACATCCTAAGGAATAAGACATATGCCATAGTGTCTAATCCAATTGTCAAGTTAATGTTGGGACAAAATGAACTTAGAGAATGAAGAGGGAAGTGGATGACCAAACTCTAAGAATATTATATATAAATAAAATCTACTAAGTTAGATAGAGGCCAAGGTCTAATCTAGTTTATTATAAATATTGATTCATGCATTGACATTTTATAGGTTGAAGTGGGTCAAGTGTCCTTTGGTGATTGATACAAAGATATTTCTCACTATTTATTGCATGGATTATGTCCTCCATACCTTAAAAGGGAGAAAAAATGGGCCCTTAGGTTTAGATTATCTCATTTTATCATTAAAATGGGAGTCCTCTATAGGAAAAATTATGAGTGGATTTATCTATGATGTGTTTCTAAAGTTGAAGCCATGGAAATCATGAACACTTTCCATGACAAAATAGGAAGTGGTCACCCTTCATGGTGTACCAAAGTGCATAAGATATTGATAGGAGGATACTATTAGCCAACCATATTCAAAGACACCCATGCTCATGTGTAAACATGTCATCAATGTCAAGTGTTTGATAGATGTGAGACAAGGGCAGCCATGCCTTTACAACAAATGATTAAAATTAATCCATTTACATAATGGGACCTTGAATTCATAGGAGTGAGCAATCCTAACTCCTCAATAGGGCATAAATTTGTACTCACTATCACGTATTATTGCACTAGGTGGACTAAAGTAGTTTACACCAAGAATAGTAGTTTGATTGACATAATCAAATTTCTAGATGAAAATATCATCACTCAATTTGGGATTCCTCTATTTTTGGTATGTGATAATGGCCCAACCTTTATGTCAGTGGAATTTACCAAGTGGGCATATGATAATCAAATAGTCATCAATTTTTCTTCAAACTATTACCTTTAGGGTAATCAATTTTTAGAATCTACCAACAAAAACTTGATGAGTGACATTAAAAAATATCTAGAGAAGAAACATAGAGAATGGCAGTCCCTACTAAAGTATGATTTATGGGCAAATATAATGAGATACAAATAGGTGCTCAAGACATACCTATTTTTACTGGTCTGTGGATAGAAACCTAAGTTTCCTATCATACTAAAGTTACCCACCTACGAGTTCATGGCTGAATATATGGAAGATGATGAAAGAGTATAGTCCCAAATACTAAACATCATCCAAATGGAAGATGCCAAAGATGAAGCGTTGAAGAATTTTAGCAAACATCATGATGTTGTAAAGAGATGGTTTGATAAAAAAGCCAAATTTAAAGTGTTTCACATATCAAAATTGATCTTACAATGGGACAAGGCCTACGAGAATAAGGGACAACATGAAAATTTCACTTCTCTCTGGATTGGACCATATCAAGTGGCATAAATACTAGGCAAAAATGAATTTAGGATCAAAGACCTACAAAGGAATGACTTAACCTTGCTAGTTAATCGGCATTACATGAAACGTTATTTCTTGACCACTCTATCATAAAATCCATAAGGATAGTAAGAATAATTAGAGTTAGAGTAGGTAAGAATATAGAAGTTTCCTTTCCTAATTTAATTTCTTGTTGTGTTCTTTCTCACTTTTCACTTGTTTTTCATTATCTATTGTGTGTTTTATCTTAGTAATAAGTCCTTTGGATAAGAATTCATTAGATCAATAAATGTTAGTATGGTCCTAAAAATGGGAAGAAATGATTGTTGGTTTTCAAAATTGGTCATCTAAAGTTTGGAAACCTCTAGCAATGTTTCAATTAGAAAATCTAGGTGGGTTAACAAGAAGTTAGTTTTCTCATGAAAATCTTAAGTCATTTTAAGACATTAATATAGTTTAGATGAATGAACATTTTCTTGAATGATAGTTTGGATCTGTGTGGAGCATCATACTATCACTTAAATTTACCAAGCAAATTTCAAGGACAAAACTTGATATCTAAAAGTGAATTACAACTAGATTGTCTTGTTAAAACCTTATAATTGGCTAATTTTGGCTCCCAACCATTCTAGATTATGAATGTAGGTATATAAAAATATGATACACCATGAAGTGAAATCATAAAATGCTTTAAAATTCCAAGAATGGTGATTTAGGTAATCTCTATCAGGGCTATAAACACCTAGATGGTAGTATAGAAAGGCCTGGAGTGGAGCCAAAGGTATATCTATCAAGACTATGGATGTCTAGCTAACAATAGAGCAATGCCCAAGCCATCCTCAACTAAGAAAATTATAATTATATAAAACATAAATAATGCTTAAGTCATTTCATGTTTGATGTCTTGAGATTGAAATTTATCATTTTTGAACCCAGTGGTAATGGTTAAGGAACCTCAAAGAACACACATAGTATGATTGCCTACAAGGTTTAAACATTGTTTCAAGCCTGTGGACTTTCATTAGTTCTAAAAATAAGTTTTGGTACTAACTAAAGATCATAATGAGATAACTAATCTTTTTTATTTATATTTGAACATAATACTTGGATTCTAACATTTTTCAATGTTTCCCCATAGAGGTCACCATTTTTAGATGATAAACATTCCCCTATTCTCAGAATGGGGACCCTAATTTCTTTAATTTTCAAAAGTACCCAAGATGCTAAGAATATTAAATCATTTGACTACATGGATAATTAATTGAATCTAAAAATACTTATGTTTCTAGAATTTTTCGTTAATCATTAATTTTTCAATAAGGATTGATACTTAGAAATATTCAAATTATTGAAAGTCTTCTTCAAGTTTTATTTAGTAATGAATTTTTAAACATGGATGGTTTTATGATATGTAGATAGGATTTTTCTAAGGAAGTGTGACTTGACTCTCTAATAGACATAAACACAACAACCTTCTCTAGCATTTATTAAATTAACATTATGTTGTGTTTAAAACATTTGCTTGCAAAGTTTTGCTTTAAACTTATTTAAATTTGCCTAGGATGGGAAATGACATCTTAAAAAAGCTAACTTAGTTTCTCACTTGACCTTATAGATGACAAATTAAATTTATAATTTATGATGCCTCAAAATAAGTCAAAGTTTAGACTATGGCCTAAAAGGATAGATTTACACCTTAATGGGACTCATAACACCTTAAGGATTCATCACATCCCACAAGAGACACCTGGAGCAAATTTATCGAGTCCATGAGTTACATGGAATCATCTAGAGGGATTATAAGAAGCTAGCCATTGAAATTCAAATCCTAAGACTACATGTTAGGATCTTAGCCACTATGAGCGAGCCCATCCAATCCAAGCCCCCATGCATCCCACCATAGTGTATAAGCCCATGAGATGCCACTATGTGTCTCAATGACAACTAGCTAGACTCAAGTGGCCTTTTGAGGTGATGCATATCCCCCTTAGGTTCATTCAAGGTCACCACATGTCCATTCCATCTTATATCCATCCAAAGTTCATGAGATCTTGGGAGGTAGACACGTAGTTTCATCTGAGCTATCTGGTCAAGGTTTAATCATATATAGTTGTCTAAGGTGCTTTTTGAGAATGATACTTGGTATAAAAATAAATAATATCCCATAATAATGATGTGTGTCCCCTTTGAGACCTTGTGATGATACCATGTGTCATTCTTATACTATTTGTATCCAAGATATATGAGATCACCTTTGAGATGGATGTGTGTCTCCACCCAAGCCATTTGATTAGCACCAAAATATCAAAAGTTATCCAAAAGGATTTCAAGAGAGATACCTAGTAAGGAAAGCAATGATTTCATATGAGAGTGATGTTTGGCTTTCCTGTAGCCAATCAAAATTAAAAAACACCATCTAAGATCTCACTATGAATTGAAAGATGCCATGTGGTGAGATACAAATGAGTCATCACAGAAAGCTATATTCTAAGTGTTTGTGAACAATCAAAAGGTGCCATGTGTCTAGATTTTGAGCCAACTAGGTAGCTTAGTCATATTCAAAGCACATGAGTACTTAGATGGATTTGAGGTGGCATCCATGTGTCAAAAGGTGGAAATATTTAGCTTCAAAGCTAAAATTGATGGCAAATTAAAGATAAATTAAATCTAAATTGAATTATGGTGAAATTAATTTCTAAAAACAATAGTTTGAAGTTGTTTCAAATATATGCAAGTTTGACAATCTTTTTATTAATATAACATGAACCAGGGTCACCACTAAAATTATATTAATCAGAATAGTCATTGAAAAGGCTACACAATCAAGGCTATTGGTACTTACATTTTAAAGATATACATGTTTTATTTCTCTATTGTCTGCACTCACAATTTAAAAAATCTCAAGCCACTCTCAACTACCATTATTAGATCTTGAAAATTATATAAGGATACAAAGAGACATTGTTTGCTACCTAAAGTATTACAAAAGATGACACAAGCAAGTCCTTCTACTCTAGGTAATAGCAGTTCCTCTAAGAATGATGACTTTCTATTTTAGAATGATTTTGTAATATTTAAAGATATTAAATTTATTATTGAGGCTATATCATCTAATGATTTGACACAAGCAAGTCCTTCTACTCTAGGTAATAGCAGTTCCTCTAAGAATGATGACTTTCTATTTTAGAATGATTTTGTAGTCATATTTAAAGATATTAAATTTATTGTTGAAGCTATATCATCTGATGATTTGAATTAAAGTAGAATATATTTTAATGTATAAGTAGCTAGGGCTATTTATGAGAATGAAACCATGCCTCATTAAATCTAACTAGATTTTGATATCCTTGTCATTAATGTAGTTGGTCTCCATAAGGTTGTATCTAAGCGAGATATCTTGCCATGTGTTGACCTAGTTTATAGTATTTTTGGGAAGTCAAAGTGCAAATATGGAATGATTAAACTAATTTCCCAAGGGACCCCTATTGCTTTCATAGTAGGCCCAAGTATATAAAAAAAATATGACCTTCCCTCAATGCAGATAGAATGTAACTAGGTCATCATCGATAAATGGTATGAAGTGCACTCCCTAAAGAAGGACTTGGATTTGTGGGTGGCTAACCCAATGGGAACTATTTTCATGGATGATCAATGAAACTTTCCCATCTAACAATTCAAATAAGGAGTCAAAAGTGGCCTAGTCCTCCTAAATAGAATATTTGGTAGTCCACACATTACTTATATAGACATGAGGACTATTCCATTGCTGTAAATAATCGTAAAAGACCAGTAGATTCTCCCACTTAGGTAAATTATAAAAAATAACTTGGTGTATGTAATACATGACACTTGAAATAATGGTACCCCCTTATTTATGATGAGCTAATTATTAGATGCAATTCGTGTAACTACTCAACTAGGCTAAAGTTCATGGTCTCCTGAGCATTTAGAATTTGTGCCTTAACTCTTTTCTGTAATGCATATATCATAGATTTATATGCAATATGAGAGTGATTGTGAAATGGTTACACCCAGTGGTCTATCAGTTGATTAATGAATTCAAGATACAAAGGGTTTCACCTAAAATTAAAAAAACCTTGAAAGTCATGGGTAGCTACTAGTTATACCCTAACTAAATAGTTATTAGAATGGAAGGAGTGATGGTGTCCCCTCTTAGACTACCATGCCAATGAAGCTAGATAAATAATAAATGTCATATCAACTTTTTCATGGAGTTGATAAAAGCTTCAAAGACAAGAAGAAAATGACCCCCCATAAGGTTCCTTACAAACTGGGGAGGATCAAGATTACCAAGTGGTATGATATTATTGCAGCTAATAGGCATAGGGATTCATACTTATTGCCTAAAGAGGACTTCATACCATGGGATCCCAATAAGGTCATTTCCAAGCATCTATTTAGATTCAATAAAGATGTAGCAAAGGAGTACACGCATAAAGAATAATTCCATGAGTGGATATATAGAGATGCTTTGAATGATGAGGTGGTACTCCAAAATGAAATGATGAAGAACATTAAACTAGAGATGAGACAAGATATGAAGAAAATTAAGGATATTGCTAAGTATTAACCGCCACTGACACACATGGGAACATGTTTGATGTTGACTATGAAGAAGGGCAAGATGAATAAGATGAAGACAATGTTCCTCTTATTAGGAACAGACTAAATAGACCTCTATAAATTACCACTTCAAGCATCCAAGACATACCTCTAGGATTTTAGGAAAAAGGATCTAGTAGTTAGCCTTACCCCTCCCAATGGCCCATAATAATCTTTGCATCTACTATGGGGGCCATTCTAGAAAGTCTAGATAAACTTGACCCTACTACTATTGACCTTGAGAAAATAGAATAATACATTGAGATCTCCATGGAATAAACACAAGCACTGGCCATTAGAATCATTGATAAAGTATACAAGAGTAAAAGGGATCCTAAGACCACTATGAAAGGAGTAATAACCCCTCCACCAGTTTATCAAGTGACTAAAGAGCCTTCAATGTAAGTGTTGACCAAATTTGACCCTACAAGTCAAATTGGAACCCTTATAGGTAAGAACTTTATTTTAAGGTGTTTTAGGGGTCTAATATTATTTCATAAGGTGTATTATAGGTCATTTCATGTCAATTATCCTTGGTCTTGGTCATTTTCAATATTTGTCTTTTTGGGTCATTTTGGGGGTCAAAATAGTGAATTAAATGAGTTGTATGGACTCCATTAGAAATTTTAAGGTTTAAAAGGATGATTCCAAACCCCATGTGTACTAATATACTTTAATTAACTATTTTTTACTAAAAAGTGGTCTATTTTTTAGAAAAAAGGGTTATTTTTTGGGAAAAATGAGCATTTAATGAGGTATATGAAATTGCATGAACTCTTCAATTGAGGACATTTTAGGGTTTTCCCTTGGTATTGTATAAACTTACTCAAATGATTATTTTGATTATAATCTTCAATAAATGAATAAAACCACTTCTCTCTTCTTCCACTAGGCTTGGCAAGCAAGAATGGCCCTCAAGTTTACACTTGGTATGGTCAGCAAGAGAGGTTTCAAGAAAAAATCTCTTAGAAGTGTATTATAAACTTATCTATATTCCATTTTATGTTTGTTTTCATAATAATGGTGACCTATGTTTTATGAACCATTCCTAAGAAGTTGACCTATCCAATTTACTTATTAATATGTGCACCCTATAAGTTTTGCTTTGGTTTGGAGAAGTCCATATAGTTAAATTGCTATGTTTGTTTCAAAATTATCTTGAATCTCTCCTCTTATTATTTTCATGCTTAGTTCCATGATTTTAAAAGATCTCATGGG
The DNA here is from genome assembly GCA_037957365.1 of Torreya grandis. Taxonomy (NCBI): domain Eukaryota; kingdom Viridiplantae; phylum Streptophyta; class Pinopsida; order Cupressales; family Taxaceae; genus Torreya; species Torreya grandis. The sequence goes on from JARHVA010002750.1 coordinate 940,309, forward strand.
ATTTTTAGTCTAGTTTATAGGTTGATGTCCCAAGTGGAATAACAATCATTTTCATTACTTACAGAATGTTATATTCTTTGAAAGATATTCATGTGAATGAGATATGATGTTTTCCATGTTTAAATACCATATATACTACATCCATTCTATATTTTTTTCTAAAACACCATACCTTGGTGAAATATTCAGTTTTAACATACACACAATCAACTCTTTATCTACTTTTCACTTGTAGTCATGTGTATGAAGCTATATAGCATGATCAATTACATGTAATGAAAGTATAAAGATGTTTAACATGTCTCTATAAGTGTGAAAAAAAAAATTGGATCCTTCAAGCAGTGTATAAAAGGATTATGACAACAACACACAACATGTACACATATTCTGCCATTAACATGCACCTACAAGTGCTCTAATGGAGGAAGTCATGTTGAAAAGAACATATTGAAACTTGTTTCAGATGATTTAGAGTGTGAATATTAAATTTATAGGTATTTATATAGGTTTATAACTCATTAAATAACTATATCTCTTGCTCACTACCTACAATTCTACATTTACTACTTGTATTAGAAATTCTCCACCTACAAGTGGTTTAACAGAGAGCTAAAGATCCATATAGAGAGGTTGAAACATGTGGTGAAGCCTTCCTTCGAGTTTTAATATGTTAAAAGTATCATGCAAGACTTCCATTTAGTTTTATATTGCTAAACAAGGTTGAAAGCCACCTTCAAAATGAGATGATTACATTTAGGGACCTTTTCCCTAAAAGGCAAAAATAGAGAACCTAGTAGTTTTAATAATGTCATATGAGATGGTTTCCAAAGTATTTTGGGTATATAAATGGTTAAAAAATTTGTATTATACATGGTAAAATAACTTTAAAAAATATGGAGGATAGATACCTAATGAAAGATAGTAGTTGAGCACCTCAAAGTTGCTATTGGAACACTGAATTTATTCACTATCATCTATAGGATTTTAAACCTCAAAGGAACTCCACTTCCCAAGGTGAAAATGCCAAGAATATTATCATGTTTGAAGAGCCATAATTTTTTTGGAAAATAACATCAATGAATCGGAATAATATAAAAGTGTAATGTCATGGTTAGATGTTCATCTACAGGGGTATAATGACCTAGAAGAGGCCACCTACAACTTACTTGTAGGTGCTCAGAGCTCTTAAGGTGAACTTGGAGGATAATGAGACTATAAACATAAAAAATGATATGAAAGGTTGAATATAGATTTTAAAATTTTCCCCAAAATATCATAACACATTTTCCAATGTAAAATCCACACCTATAGGTCCTGATGGTGCCAACATAGTCAACTGTAAGTGGTTATATGCTAACAGTGAATTAGTTGATGACTATTTTGAGTCTTTGGCATAGAAAATACATGGAATGGGTGACTAAATGAATAATTTAATGTAAATTATGGTTTAAATAGGACCCTATATCAATTTAATCATCCTTAAAAGTGTGATTTACACCTACAAGTAGGGTAAATATGCAAGTAGGATCAACTTATCACTCAAGCCTACCTGAGTAAGATCACTGTTCAAGGTGTAAATATGGATGATAAGGGTTTTTTAGAATATTTAGGATATATATAAATATAATTAATATCAATTCATACCATAATGATGTAAAATAATCAAATAAATGATCCTATATAAGTAATACATAGTCTATTCCCAAACCTTGTAGCAATCAACTACTCCACGATCTATCTTGGAATTATAAGGATTTTTGGGATAAAATGACTTGATAAAAATATTAAAAAAATTTATAGGTTATCCATTAATTTTAAAAACCTATAAAATATTCAAATTGTCTAAGTAAATTAGGGAAGTACCCTCTATTTTGTCTCGGATAGAGGGTACTTCCCTTTATGCATAAATTGGCAGTTTTGGAGAATGAAGACAAAGGGATGAGATAGGAGATGATTGATAATTTAGGATAGGTTTTTAAATTTGTATTAAACCTAGGAAAAAATTATAAACTAATAAAATAATAATTAACCTCAACAAGGAGCTCTAAATCATCAAGTATGTAGTCAGGTTTGTGAGGTAGGGTTTTGGCCTAAAACCCAAATGGTGGACCAATATCACTTACAATTTTAAGAGTGGATTAAAATGTAATAATAAATGTGTATTAGTTCATAATATATAATTTTTAGATATTTATATGCAATTAAACAATAGATAAATCCATTTTTGTCTTAAGACCATCTCAAGCCTATAGGAAATAGAGAAAAGAGCTCAATAGGCTAGATTTAAGTGCTTACATCTCCTTAAAGTATGTGCATGGGGATATAATATATTTATAAATGTTGAAAGTGGAATATAAGATTAAATTTATGGATTTTTTTTGAAATTCCAATGTCCAACCTTCATGAAAAAAGCTTAAGAGCATAATGAGGCTAAAACCCTACAAAACCCTAAATAATGACCCAATTGGGAAAATAATTAAGGAAATACATCTAAATGGAATATAATGGAATTATAAGTGATTTTATGTTTTATACTAATAATAAAATATTCCCTCCATAAATTTTGGTGCTGAACTATTTGTACAGATAGGGTACAAAATTGTTTCTTTTGACTATTTTTTGCATTATGTAGGTTCTAAGATGTTTCAAGAGATGAAATAAACTTTTTAAGGGAGATTAATACTTAATATAACTACCCATGTCCATTTAATACCTTTAAAAAAATCATAAGTTTATTTAATAACTACTTCATCTCAACCTATTAGAACTGGCATAGTGAACATAGTAATGAAAAGGGTGAAAAGCTTCAAGTAAACTAATTTTAAGGTTTCCCTAATTCCTCAAAGGACATGGAGGGTATTTAAAAGTTTAATTAACTCCATTTTATGTATTTTAATCAGAAAATAAATCCAATTTTTGATACAAGTGTGTAAGGTGTGTGATAGATGAGTTTTTTTGACTACAGGCATAAATGGCTCACCTTTAGAAGATTTTAGATGACTAGGAATGCGAACAATGCATGGAAAAGCATGTCTAAAATAATTCCCTCTCATTATAATAATTATACCTATTCCTAATTATTTTTGGGATGTTCAAATAGGGCTAAATCATGAAGGTATTTTTCTAAGCGAATAAAGGGAACTCCTATGCCACTTTTCAAGAGTTTCATGACTTGGGGTGACACTTGTGCTTCCTAAATTTTCATGATCAATTTAAAATTATCTTACCATGAAAATTTAACTAATTCTCTTAGAATTACAAGTGTCTTCATGACATTTTTACTTCTTTCTTCTCTTTTCTCTCTCAAGTTCTATAATAACTAGCCGTTTTGGACTTTGTAAACTGTGATCCACCTGAGTATGGTGAAGCCATGCTCATTTGCATACCATGGATAAATAAATAATATTAATTTTTACCTCTTCCATGAGTGTTCATAGTGTGTTTTACTTAGATGATTAATCTTGCTTAGTGATGATTGTTGTTTTCATAGGATTATTGTCTCATTTTCTCACCTATTTATAGGTTGAAAGCTTCTTCTTGCAGGTCATGTGAAGTGTTTTATGATGTGTTAGGGTTGAATGAATTATTCTATTCAAATAGTTCCATTTTAGGCCACTTGTCTAGTCCTCCTAGCCTAAAAATTCATGACAACATCATAATGAAATATTGATGTGAGAAGATATAGATTGGAAAAATATGTGTTTGGTTAATCCCTTGTTGTCATGTGTAACATGCAATTGATTAGTAGTCATCAACTAATTTAGTGTATCACCTCCTTCAGTATAGGTTACTTTTAGTTTTCTCTCCCTTTTCCCTCACAAGCATAGGTGTAGTAGTGATCTACAAGTAGTATATCAAGGGAGCTAGCCCTATCTAGATATTTACCTCATACTTAGGCTACCCTAGACAAGAGGTGTTTCAATTGTGCCATTTAGATGAGGAGAGATGATACATCTCCTCAAAGGGTGAAAATCCATTTGAAAATAGTTTTTTGAATGATTGGTGGGATTCATTATCCAAGATTTTGAAATATTTTTGGTGTTGTCTTTCAATACATAAACCTTTAGAGGCATCTATCCAAGCATTAATTGGGACTCCAAAGTTACATTGGCTAGTCAATCATCCCAAGTTTTAATTTTTAATATTGTTGGTAATGTTTTGTTTGTGTTCTTGCTTCCAAATGAATTTTCATGGATAATTTTAGTGTTGAGTATTATTTTACACAAGTTGGTGAGGTATTTCAAGCTTATAGCATTCCTAATCAACCTTTGCATGATACTTATTAACCTTTGTATGATCCTTACAAACCTTATCATGATCCTTAATAGCTCCAAAATGACCCTTATCAACCTTGTTATGAGTTGCATCATCATATAACCAACCTTCTCAATACCTTGTTCCTCCTAGTTAACCTAGTCACTTCTCAAATCAATTTATTTCCACTTTCAGGCAAACTCTCTTAGGATATAAGAGGTACATGATAAAAATTGACACAAAAAGGTACCATGGTCTAGATATTCCTATTAATTTCATTTATAATGTGAGATATGCATTAGATCTAGTTAAAAGAGAGTGGAAACCTATTGAGAGAGTCAATTGGCAAAGGCTTACAAGTGAAATGTTAGATGTGGGTGGCCTAATTGCATCTTTGGAAGATAATCTAAGAGTTTATGAGGAATAGCCTCACCAAATATATCAAACTTAATATAAACCTACTCAAGATTTATATTACTCCTACTTGACCCCTACTCATGGACCCAATCAAGCTTATCAAAGTCATCCTTTTCCCAATCAGCTAGAAGAGAGAATTAGATAGATAAACCTTATTTTTGAAGCAAATCTTGATAGGAAAATTGAGTTATCCAATAAGTAGATGTATTAGTTCATATCATCAGTAAAGGAAGTGGAATTTAAGAACTCATCTCTATCTCCCATTACATCCCCACCTCAAGAAGAGACCTCTAGATATGAAATCCCAAGTTGGAGACAAGGTGGAGAATCCAAGCCTAAAGAGATACCAAGTTTTTTAAAAACTTAATCCACTCCTTAAATTGCCTCACTACCTAAAGAAGAGACTCATAATCCTAACATACTAATCTATAATAAGGTAGTGGAATCATGGGGAAAGAAAGGGGATAAAATCCTTGATAAAGAGTGTTAATTTGAGAAAGAGCTTGATCTTATGCAAGCCCCTCCCACCCTTCCTAAAGAGACCTCTTGTTTTTCATATCAGACCTCTTATACTCCTCATCCTCATGATGATTCTTATCAACTTCAAGAAAGAATCTTTCAAGAAAACCTAGCCAAGTAAATTGAGGAGTTATAATTGAGAATTAAATTATTGAGTTAAGGTATGATGGAAGGTTTAGAACCAAAATAAGATCATATGCTTAAACACACCCCATCTAACCCTCCTAAAGAGAGTGATCAATATGAATCATATGTAAATGAATTGATTATAAAATTGAAGGAAGAAAACCAAGCTATTTTAGCCCAAGGTCTGCCTCCCCTTCCTCAAGAGCTTCCAAAAAGATCCCCTACAATTCAATCTAAATCTACCTCCACCAACTAGTTCATATTTTCCTCACCCCATCACCATTTTCCTTTATGGACCTATTATATAGAAACCTAAAGAGGAGAATTTGGTCAAGGAAAATTTAGAACTATTGCTTGAATAAAGTGTAGTTCTTTGGCAGACTCATTAGGCTAAGTCACTTGACTTCAAGATCCCTAGTCTTGGCATCACCAAGAAGGAGAAGGAGATTGAAGATATTTTATCCCTTGAGAAGTAAATCCAGGTTATGATAGTTTAGATACAACTTGAGATCCCTCTAGAGGTCCTAAATGCTGAAGAAAAGGTGAGTCATCGTGTTGAGTCTTCTTATTGTGTTGATAATTAGGAATGCCTTCCTTGTGTCAAAGAATAAATCTTGGATGAAGTCCTTTGTGATTCTAAAGAAGAGGATAAAGGATATTCCCTTGTTTTTCCCCTTCATGATGTTGATCAAAGAGAAGATGAGGACTTGTGACAATAGTTTAAAAACATTTTCAATGAGTTTGAATCTCTCAAGGGGTCTACAACTTCTTTAGAGCTGATTAAAAGTGATGGTAAGCAAGTTGAAATTTTTTAAAATGTCATAGAAGATCCAAAGAAAAGTTAAAATTAGCCTTTCGAGGTAAAAATAAGCTTCCACTAGCCTCAATCTTCTAAGGAACAAGAAACCACTCCTCTTGAAATCATGCCTACAAAGAAGATGAAAGTTGATCATGAGATGAAGAGTGGGCAACAATATGAGGTATGTGTATAAGGCCAATAGGAATATATTTAAATTGGAGACCTATTTTAATATATTCTACTTGAGATCATATCAATTGAAGTGCCAAGAAATAGGTTTGATCTATCAAGTGTCCATTCCAAAGAGTAACATGTTTGGCACTATCATTCATCTCATGAAGAATGAGATGCAAGGAACTTTTGTTTTGGTCTTGGAGAGGGAGGTATGTTTAATTGTTAGTTGTGAATAGTGGATTGTTTTTCAAATTTCCATAAGGGATTTGAGCACATGTGTGTGTGTCTTGTTAGTTAGTTTGTTTTATTTTGTGTGTGTCCTTTATTTTGTATGGTCAAGGTAGTTAATTGGTCTTATCTTTATCAAAGATTGTTATTAATGGTTAAATCCCTCTTGTGTTTCAAAATTAATATGACTCCCTAATCCCAATGGACTGATAAGGCTACTAATCTTTAGTATAGCAGGCATACTACCCCTATGAGTCACAAATTTGTTGACCTAATTTGACTGTACAGGTTAAACTAGGACCCTTATAAGTAAAATTTTTATTTTAGGTGTTTTATGGGTCTAATATTATGTAATAAGGTGTATTATAGGTCATTTTATGTCATTTAATGTCATATTAGCCTTGGTCTTGGTCATTTTCAATATTTATGTCTTTTTGAGTCATTTTAGGGGGTCAAAATAGAGTATTAAATGAGTTATACGACCTCCTTGGGATATGTGAAGTTTTTAAAGGATAATTTAGTTCCCCATGTGTCCTATTATATCTTAGTTAATTTTTTATAACTAAAAAGTGGTAGGTTCTTCAAAAAAAGGGGTAGTTTTCTTGGAAAAAATGAGCCTTTAATGAGGTGTATGAAATTGTACAAACTCATATATTTGAGTAAATTTCAGGAGTTTCCATTTGTATTTCATAAACTTAATATATTGATCATTTTTATCATAATCTTCAATAATTGAATAAAAATACTTCTCTCTTCTTCCACTAGGCTTGGCAAGCAAGAATGACCCTCATGTTTGTACTTGGTACAGTTAACAAGAGAGGTTTTAGGAAAAATTATTTTGGGGGTGTCTTATAAACTTAGTTATATTCAATTTTATGTTTGGATATATAATAATGATTACTTGTGGTTTATGAACCATTCCTAAGAAGTTGACCTATCTAATTTGCTTGCTAATCTATGCACCCTATAGGTTTTTCTTTGGTTTAGAGAATTATGTACAGTCAAATTTCTAAGTTTATTTCCAAATTATTTTCAATCTCTCATAATATTATTTCCATGCTTATTTCATTATTGTAAATTATCTCATGGGATTTTTAGTCTAGTTTGTAGGTTGATGTCCCAGGTGGAATGACAGTCATTTTCACTACTTTCATAAGGTTGTGTTCTCTATAAGAGCTTTATGTGAAGGATATATTATTTTTTCCATGTTTTAATACCATATATACCACCTTACTTCCATATTTGGTCCTAAAACACCATACCTTTATCAAATATTTAGTTTTGACATACACAGTCAATTCTTTATCTACTTTTCACTTGTAGCAATGTGTATGAAGTTATCTAGCATGATAAATTAGGTGTAGTGAAGGTATAAATATCATTAAAATATATTTATAAGTGGGATAAAATAAATTTTATCCTTAAAGTAGTGCGTAATGGAACTATGATAGTAAAATACAATATGTACACATATTTTATAATTAACATGCACCTACAGGTGCTCTCATGGAGGAAATTATATTAAAAAGAAGGTATTTAAACTTGTTTAAGATCCTTTAGAGTGTTAAGGGTCAATTTATATATATTAATACATGTTTAAAACAAATTAAAATATTTTATCTCTTGCTTAGTGCCTATAATTCTACAGTTACTACCTATATCAGAAAATCTCCGTCGATAAGTGGCTTAACAAAGAGATAAATAACCATATATAGAGGTTAAAACATGTGGTGAAACCTTACTTGGAGTTTTATTATGTTAAAATTATCATTTAATAATTCCATTGAGTGTTATATTGCTAAAAAATATTGAAATCCACCTTCAAAATGAGATGATTGCATTCAGGGACCTTTTCCCTAAAAGGCAAAAATAGAGCACTTGGTAGTTTTATTAATGTAATATGAGATGGTTTCCAAAGGATTTGATGTATCTAAATGGATAAAAATTGTATATTATACATGATACAATAAATTTTAAAATATGGAGGATAGATACCTAATGAAAGATATTATTTGAGCACCTCAAAGTTGTTATTGGAACAGTGAATTTCTTCACTATCAGCTATAGGATTTTGAACCTCAAAGGAGCTCCACTTGCCAAGATGGAAATGCCAAGAATATTATCATGTTTTAAGAGTAATAAAAATAATTAAAATTAACATCATTGACTTTTAATAATCCTAAAGTGTAATGTTATGGTTAGATGTTATTTACATGTGTATAATGACTTAGAAGAGGCCACCTACAACCTACCTATAGGTGATCATAGAGATATTAAGGTGAAATTGGAGGATAATGATCATATATAAATAAAAAACTGATATTAAAGGTTAAATATATTTTTTCAAATGTTCTATAAAATATCATAACACATTTTCTAATGTAAAATCTACACCTATAGGTCCTGATGGCTCCAACACAGTTAGTTGTAAGTGACTATATGCTGATAGTGACTTAGTTGATGACTATTCTGAGTCTTTGGAATAGAAAATAAATGGAATGGGTGACTAAATGAACCATTTTATGTAATTTATGGTTTAAATATGACCCAATATCAATTTAAGTATCCTTAAAAGTGTGGTTTACACCTATAGGTAGGGGAAATATACAAACAATGTCAGCGTATCACTTAGGCCTACCTAAGTAAGAGCAATGCTCAAGGTGTAAATATCAATTATAAATTTTTTTGAGAATGTTTAAGATATATATAATGATAATTAATATCACTTAATACCCTCATCATGTATAATAATCAAATAAAGGATCCTAAACTAGCAATACACAGTCTATTCCCAAATCCTGTAGGTAGTCAACTACTCCATGGTTTGTCTTAGATTAATATGGAGTTTGGGCATAAAATGAATTTATAAAAGGACAAAATTTGGTGAAAATTGTATCCATAACTGTATAAACCTCTTAAAAATTCAATTTTTTTGATTAAATAGGGTAAGTATCCTCTATTTTGTCTTGAATAGAGGGATCTTCCCTTTATGCACAAACTGTCAGTTTTGGAGAATGGAGACAAAGGGATGAGCTAGGAGTTGATTGAGAATTAATGAGATGTTTTAAAAAATTTATTAAACCTAATAAATCATTATAAAAAAATCACATAATAATTAACCTCAATAAGGAGGTCTAAATCATCAAATATGCAGTCAAGCTTATGAGGCATGGTTTTGGCCTAAAGCCCAAACGGTGGACCAATGTCACTTTTAGCTTTAAGAGTCGATTAAAATGGAATAATATATGTTTATTATGTAATAATATATTTTTATGATCTATTTTTATGAAAATAAACCATAGATAAATCTATTTTTGGATTAAGACCATCTCAAGCCGACAGGGAATGGAGAAAAGAGCTAGATAGGCTAGATTAAAGTGATTACATCTCTTTGAAGGTTGTGCATGGGGATATAATAAGTTTATATGTATTTATATGGGAATTGAAGATAAAAAATTGTTTATTTTTTTTGAAATTACAACCTCCAACCTTGATGAACAAAGCTTAAGAGCAGAATGAGGCTAAAACCTGACAAAACCCTAAATAATGACTCAATTGGGAAAATAATGAAGGAAATGCATCCAAATGGACCATAATGGAATGATAATTCATTTTTTTTGTATATTACTCTCCATAAATTCACCCCATAAATTGTTTTGATGACCTATCTATAAATATAGGGTATAAAATTGGTTATTTTAACTATTTTGTGAATTATGCAAGTTTTAATAGGTTTCAAGAGATGAAATGAAATTTTGAAGGAATATTGAGATTTAATATAAATCCAAATGTAAATTTAATTCCTTTTAAAAATTCCTAAGTTTTTTTACCAGTTGCTTCATCTTATCTAGTCAAAACTAGCATAGTGAACATGGTAGTGAAAAGGGTGAAAAGCTTCAATTAAACTAATTTTAAGGTGTGATTGATGATTCTCAGGACATGGAGGGTATTTAAATGTTTCATTCACTAAATTTTATGTATTTTCATTGGTAATTGAATCCAAATTTGAGGCCAAGTGTGCAAGGTGTGTGAAAGAGGAATTTTTTAAACTATAGGTAGTGATGGCTCACTTTTAGAAGATTCCACATGATTAAAAATGCAAAAAATTCATGGAGAGGAATTTTTACAACCCTTCCATCTTATTACAATCATTATAATTATTCTGAATCAGTTTTGGGACGTTAAAATAGGGCTAACCATGAAGGCAGTTTTCTAAGCTAGTAAGGGAACTCCTACACCACTTTTTAAGAGTTTCATGACATGGGGTGACACTTGTGTTTCCTAAATTTGCATGATTAGTTTTAAATTAACTTAAAATTCACTTTTAACTCCTTATCTCTATATAAAAAGTGTATTTGTTACCTTTGGACTTCTTTCTTCTCATCTCTCTCTCAAGTTCTATAAGAACTAGCCATTTTAGTTTTTGTAAACTATACTCCAGTTGAGTGTGGAAAAGTCTTGCTATTTTTCATACCATATAATACTACTAATTTTTACCTCTTCCATGAATATTCATAGTGTGTTTTACTTGGATGGTTGATCTTGCTTAGTGATGACTATTGTTTCCTTACAATTGTTGCCTCATTCTCTCACCTATTTATAGCTTAAAATCTTATTCTTATAGGCCATGTGAAGTTTTTTATTATGTTTCAAGGTTGAGTGAGTTATTTTATACAAATAGTGCCATTATAGGCCTCTATTCTAGTCTTCTTATCCTAAACATTCATCACATCCTCATAATGAAATATTGATGTGAGAAGATGCCAATTAGAGAAGTGTATGTTTGGTTAGTCCCTTGTTCTCATGTGTAACATGCAACTAGTTGGTATTCATAAATTACTTTGGTGTATCACCTCCTTTAGGATGGTTTACTTTCATTTTTCTCTCCCTTTTCCCTCACAATCATAGGTGTAATAGTGATCTATAAGTAGTATATCAAGGGATCTAGACCTATCTAGAGATTCACCTCATCTTTAGGCTACCCATATCCTAGAGGTGTTTCAATTGTGACACTTGGATGAGGAGATCCAAGAAATATACTCAAAGAGTGAAAATATAAGTGATAATAGTAATAAACTCTTGTAGGTACCCAAGTTGTGTAAGAAAAAACAACTGCTTCCTCTCCAAGACTTGATCCATCTACTGCTACTATTATCACTAGTATGCCACAAGATACCTTTGGAGCACAATATCCTAATGTAAGTACCTCACCACTACACTATGTTCCAATTTTAAGTACATCTCAAATTTCTTCTACTTCTATATTTTCTCCTCCTACCATTACTCCCCCATCAATAAGCACAATGTAAATTAGCATCCCACTTGCGACTGATCCTATTGTTTCTTCCACAAGCATCTTATCCATTTTTATTCCCCCATTAGCTTTAGTATAATCAAAACCTAAAACTACCACTTATCAATATTTAGTTAGTACTAGCCTAGGACAAGCTAGTGATTCCTTGGGATTTAGCATCTCCCATTTCATTTCTCATGCCACTACAAATATTACATCTTCATCAAGCACTAGTGCTAGTCAGACTGTTATTTCTACTACTTCCTAAGCAACAAAAACTAGTGCAACACTCACAATTGGTTTCCCTATATTGGCAAGGCCATTAACACCCATTTCAAAAAAAAAAATCTTTCTAAAGCCACCTTTTCTTGCATTCCCATTC